>JAAEAF010007774.1:0-25568 GCA_011037195.1 Triatoma infestans
TACAATACTTCCTCTTACTAGGAGTAAGAGAAAGTAAAAATGATATAACATTAAGGTAACTGTTGCAAAATTTGCGATGAAAATTAACCAACCGGAGGTTTGATTTTTGCAGAATGTTGTTTTAGTAATTCACGGTTACCTGATAAAAAAAAACTCCAGCGATTTACTTTGAATTTGAATACTAAACGAAATCATTCACCCACATTCACCTTCACCTTAATTAATAAACATATATGAACAATTATATATATATATATAATTATTCATATATAAATAATTATAATATATATAATTCATATATATATATATATTTAACATAACCTTATAACCTTCCCACATACATACAACCAACAAGTGTGAGTCTACAGAAATATTTAGTTGAACTGAACTCTCTATAGTCTATACAAACTTGGTGAATTTGTTCTGACGATGGATGAATATCCGAAACCGGTCAGGAATAAATCTAATGTGCATGCTACGACGGATAAAATAATGGATATTTTAAAAAATTATAGTGGTTATATATTACCATCTGATCTAGGTGCCTTATTTTTATTTAAATTATTAATTTCACACTCGTCTCGCCCATCATTACAATCCATTAATTCTTCAACTTTCCTCAGCAGCCATTCCAGATAACCCTTCTCGGCGACTGAGGCGGCAGTGGCCTCGTGATCTCTTATAAGTGTGCGCAACGAAATAATGTGGTCGGTCACCACTGTGGGGTGATTTCTCCTTAACCGTTATTATGAGTCATCTCATTTACTTGTAGCTGGTTACGCAAGCATACCAGGAGTGTAAATTTTCAAATAAATGAAAAAAAAAAATTATTAATAACATCTTGTATCTCGATATCTGTTAATGGTTCCATCGTTGGTTGGTGTGCCTGGCAGATGTTCATATGCGTTCAACAGGAAGTGCGAGTTTACGGATTTTTTTTCTATTTTTCGATTAAGTCTCCAACTATTCTCACTAATAAACTTCGTATACTACCTACACACATAAACATCTATCACTTTTGTTTCAAACACTTTCCCGGATGGTTTTTCAAAGAGGTTGGGGGGAGGGGGGCTGTCAATAGATTTAAATTTAAATAGCCGCTACAAGCTTTGTGTTAGAGGGCGCCCACATGTATACTTAGGTATATGTGTGTAACTCCTACCATCTTTTTTTGTGTCCAGCTGAACTAGACGTTTGTAAATATTGCAATTTTAAAGAAAAACTGTATAATTAAATTATATTAATTACAATAAAAGAAAAGTGTGAGTGTTTCACAGCAGATTTTTCCCTGTATCTTCTTATTCAGAGATTTAAGTATATTGATCCATACAGTTCTGTAAAATATAAAGACAACGCGTAACTGACTTTTTAAACTAAATATCAACAAAAATAAATAGTTATTTTTAACTCCGTTAATTATTAATTAACTGTTTTTAGGTTATAAAAGATAATAATATAATTTATTCAAAATGTAAATATAATTTGCAATTCTGATGTCAAAATGTTTTTATAAAGTTTATGTTTCAATATTTTATCAAAAATAATTTATTATAAAATGAATAAAGTTAATTTTCTATTGAATAAACAAGAGTATTTAAATTAATTGTTAATTTACATTAAAAAAAAAAAAACTGTATGAAGCAATGATTATGATTTGGGCTCCAGTGTAAAACCTTATTTTTTTCTAATCCGCCTTCCAAGGGGTTTCCAAGAAAATCAATTCTATTTTTGTTGTTGTTCTTCTTCTTAGTCAATACCTCTCTAGCGTCTAAAGCAGTGTAAGGTCCTTTATACAACTGCTTCCATTTTCTTGTCTGAAGCCACTTGTTTTGCGATTCAGCCAATCCAGATCCCAACTTTTAAAAATGTTTCACGCAGACCATCATTCCAAGTTTCTCTTGTTATACCACAGGCCTGTTTTCTTCTATCCTTGCCTCGTAAACAATCCTCGCCTATCCTATTAACTGCCATTCTTATAACGTGGCTGTACTTATATCAGTCGGTTCTCCTCGACAATTTCTTCGGTAGATTTCAATTTCAAGTTACTATTGGATTGTGGTATTCCTGATCCGATCACGTCTCGTTTTCCCCTCAATCTTTCTACAGGAATCATATCTCCATTATTGAAGTTGAATTCTTTTATGCTTCTTAGTGAGGATCCAAGACTTGCTGGAATACGTCGATTCAGGTATAAACGTGCTGTTATGGACCGCTTTCTTTGTATTCTTAGAGATCTCACTCTTGTTGATAAGACCGTTTTTTTGAGGGGGGGATTTAGAAAGCTTGCCTGCTGCTGTAAAACAGGCAAGCTTTCCTGAATTTTAGGGATCGTATACCCATCTTCGCTTATATATGCACGCCCAAATATTTAAACAAAGTTAAGACTTTAGTAACTGTAGCAAAGAGACAAACGTGGGAAAAGTTTGGTAAGAAAATGGAAGAGAATGCAAGGGAAAATCCAAAACACTTTTACCGAACCTATTTTAAAATTCAGTATGTTTCGTGTTTTGAAAAATTTAATATTGCAAAAAGATTTAATTTGAATGAATTAAATGTTCTTTGACAAAAAAAAAAAGAAAATTATTAAATTCTCAGAAAAAAATATTTTAATAGATATAAAACAAAATTTAATTTTTTGCAAGAATTAATCGCAAAAAGGTTAATTTGACCGAGAAAGGTTTAATTTGATTAAAAAAAAAAAAAAATAACCTGTTTTTTCCCATAAAAGATTACTTTGGTTGAAAAACATTTCATTTGACAGTAATTATGTATAATAATTGGTTTCAGAATTAAATTTAAAGTTAAACATGTAATGAAAATTTTATTCGATAGAAAGAGATTAAATTTGATTGATTAAATATTTAATTAGATGGAAAAAGAGTTAATTTGACTGGTAATTACTACAATTTACTTCTATAAAGTTATCTCACTTAAAATTACAATAATATGGACAATAAATATACTGGAAATCGTCTTATTCATTATTATTATTATTATTATTATTATTATTATTATTATTATTATTAATGGGTTTTGTTTATCTTATTAATTATAAAAATTTATTTATTTGTATGAAACTTTAGACATTGAAATTACTTATAAAAGACAATCCATAGAAATCGAAAAAAGGTACCTGCGGTCATACGAAATGATATTAATACTTTTTTTTCTTCTTTTTTTTCAGTTTCTGTCGTTTAATAAAACTGAAATATTTTAATAAAGTTGTTTTATTTAAGATCCACGGAATATTTGATAATTATTGTACTTACATTAGCTATAATTTAATTAGGAGGCGAGTATTCTGGTTATGGATGATATTTACTAATATTTTCTTCCAGCACACATGGCTGCGCCACGTAATCACTTATTTTCTACCCACTTTAGTTTCGTAAAGAAAGTAATTATTACCTTATTTTTTTACTTTTTTATTATACTTTCATACTTAAACATAAATAGTCCATGTTTCTTTAATGAAGATCAAAACAATAAAAAAAAAAGTCATATAGTTACAGTATATTACGGTTCATATTTGATACATTCAAATTTAAATATATGTGCAAATAATTTTTGAATATGTGGTTGGTAAAATAATTTGATCAAATGATTTCACTTTTAACTAGAAATCATAATCTCTGATCTCTTTTTACTTTCTCTTACTCCCCTAGTAAGAGGAAGTATTGTAATCGTGGCAAATTTTCGATATCGACTTTTCACCGGAAATATCCATTTTGAGGTGCCCTGAGTCCAAAAAAGTGGTTTTTAGCAAATGGTCTTGTGTGTGTGTGCATATGTATGTCAACCCCATAGCTCAAAAATAAAAAATCACGGAAAGTTCAAACTTGATATTCCGTTTGGGTATCACCATGGGATCTGACGGTACTCTTATCTGTCAAAATTCCTCAACCGGAACTACCACTTTACTGAATGGGTTTTTTCACTTTTTCCAATTTTCTTGAAAATGGCTCCAACAATTTTTTTTAAACTTGGTATATCAACTACATATACAATGATCTACAATTTTTATTTGAAACATTTCTCCGGAAAAATGCATTTAAGGGTACTAGGGGAGAAGGGTGTGTGGGTTAAATATATTGTGGAAATTCCGAGTTTGAAGAAAATCAAAAGACTGGAAGTGCGTTTACTTCACCACTTTGCTGAATAATTTTTTCGCGATTTTCTTCAAACCTCTTATATCAACTAAACATACAAAGATCTACAACTTTTAGTTATAACATTTTTCTGGGAAAATTCATATAAGGGCACTTTTAGGGGAGGGATGGAGTTATGTTTTTCTCTAAAGTGCTATCATAGTTGATTATACAATTCTACCATCCAAACAAAATTAATTAGAAATAAATAGATGGCCAAAATTCTGAGTTTGAAAAAAAATCGGATGACCGGAAGTGCCCTTTTACTGAATAGTTTTTTTCAGTTTTCATTAAATTTGCCTCACTAACTATAAACTATTGTCAAGTACATACAATTTTGAAAACTGAAGTAAGAGATAGTTGTGTGAGTGTTTCACATCAGTTTTTTTTTTTTAATATCTTGTCTATCAAAAAATAAACAAACTCTGTGATTGTAACGAAAGGACAGGTGTGGGTCATATTTATAGTTTAAGGGAACAATTACCGGATGTGAAAATGTCGATAAGTGTAACAGCTGTGCTCTATTATCTCTAACTAGTGCTGTCCTTGTTATATTACAGTTTAACCAGGCCACAATTTTCCATAAATCATACTCATTTGTAAACTTTCACTTTTATTATTTATGATTACTTTATTATTATTTTATAATTTTCTTATTTCCAAAGATATACTCATCATAAAGTCATCAGTAAATTTAACCTTAACGCTCCTAGCACCTTATCTTTGGTCATAATAAGTAGATTTTCATAAGTAAAGGGCTAAACCGGTGATAAAAGAAAAAATGCCTAAGATAAAAAAATTAATCAGTTGCAAGATGGGTCTAACTTCCACCTTCGGCCTTGCACGTAATTAGCAATAAGATGACGATATTTTAGACGCCTCATATTTAACAAAATTTCCGTTTTACAATCCTTTTTGTGACGTATAAATTGGGAGCATTAAGGTATTGTTTTTATTGTTATTTTTTTTTTTTTTTAGAATTCTGCTGTTTATGAATACGCAATCACAAAATAAATTTCTAAAAACTTAATTTGCTACAAAACTTCCAAAACATGTGCTGCATTAGAATCTGAAACATAATGTTTGAAAACGACTACACTCAAGAGCAACAAGGTGCAGCAACATTAAGGTCAATCCTAAGATCAATAAATTTATCCGTGACAAGGCACTTCTGTTTGGTTCTGAATGGACTAATGCCCTTAAATTGAATATTAATTATGCTCCACTGCGGGGTGTACCTGGAGTTGGAGGCCAAGTTACAGGAGATATTGGACCCCTCTGCCGCAAATGTGGCAGGGAGAACGAAACACCAGCTCATGTGCTGGGAAATTGCCCTAACAATATGCTCCTTGTTACACGCCGCCATCACAACATTAAGCACAGGATAATGGAGCTAATGTCAGAAAAGGGCTATTAGTGCCTTGAGGAAGTTTACGCAATTGATGAAGAGGGCTCCACAAGGTATGCCGACATCATTGCCTAATAAAGTAGCCTGGATCTTGGATCCCATCATTCGATATGAAAGTAATGATATGGACCAGGCTGATAAAGTACACGGGGAAAAAGAAAATATTTATAAGAAATGTATTGGTTTCTATAAAGAAATGTTTCTCGAAGAGAACGGTGAAAGTGAATTCCATATATGTGACCTATGGTTTGGGTCAAGAGGCGCGATTCCTACTCTTACCCGTAACTTCTTTGACGAGGTCGGCATAGACCTATCACATCTGACTACTCTGGCAGAATCTGTATTAGTGGATTCTCTAGGGATTTTAAACTCTCACATCTATGGACGCTAGCCTTTGGCTAGAATTATTATACTTAACGATTCATGTAGCATTTTGAATCTATATGACCAGCTGATAGTTTTAAAAGTATTTTATTTTGTAAGTTAATCTTATGTCCTTCGCAGACTCTGATCAGAACGCTGTGTGTTCTTCGCATCGCAATATAGTTGTGCAACCCCACTTTTAGTTATAAAGTGTTGTTTGTCAGATAAAATGACTTCTACTAACAAAATAGTCTTTTTATCCTGGCAAGAGGGAAGTATTGCGATCATACATTTTTTCAAAACAATTTATTTAAAGAGAGTTCCGGCGCGGGGGAGGTTAATTCTGGGATTGCACAGCTCCTCAAAGATCCATTTTACTTTAATACATGTTCCTCCATCTTTGTGATATGGAAGGTAATAAAAATTCCAAGTTTTCAATTAGAACTATATGAATTGTTTTAAGAAAAGAAAATAGCTTGAATTGTTTTTCATAACAAATATTTTCAAGCAACGAAAATATATCGAAATATTAATCGCATTAAGTTTAAAAAATATTAGAAGAAAAAGATAAAATACTATTAATATTAATGACGCAAATGAAATAATAAATTTTTTTTAGATAAAAATGAAATATTATTTTACCATAACCTATAAAAATAATTAAATTTTAATTCTATAAACTTTCTAAGAAATATTGTCATTAAAAGGATCAAATAACAAAAAAAAAAAAAATGTCCTTTAAAGGAAAGAGATGAAGAGATATAAAAGTAATTTGAATATTTGGAATTACCTCAAGAATCCCTGTGGAGAATATGATATGCCTGAGAATGATAGATAGCTATCTGTTTCACTGTTTAATTAAGCCCGGGTTGTTCAAGTAATGATTCAGCATTCTGTAAAAAAGA
The DNA here is from genome assembly GCA_011037195.1 of Triatoma infestans. NCBI lineage: Eukaryota > Metazoa > Arthropoda > Insecta > Hemiptera > Reduviidae > Triatoma > Triatoma infestans. The sequence continues at coordinate 6,825 of JAAEAF010007774.1, forward strand.
AAAGAAAAAAAAGAAATATATGTTACTAGCCAGATACTAACACATAATTTTACCAAATGCTAAATATAAAAATAATAAAACTTGTAATAAAATAGTTTGGAACATTGTACACTCTAGCTTTGTGTCTTTGAATGTAAGAAGACAATTGCAGATAAAATATATCTTAGTCTGGAATCAACAAAGAATTCATTCTTTTTGAGTTCTTGGTGGGTTGCCAACGGCTTACTTATACTTTATATTTATATATAACCCTATATTAATGCTTACTGTCAAAATGAGCAATAATGTGAACACTTTTATTTTTTTTAACAGCCTTTCAAACAAACTCGTGCTAAATACTTTTTATACTGCAGCAACTTTATGTTAATAAGGAAGATTTAAATTCAAGACTCTAGAATAATTCTAATTCTAGTCACCGTTGTCGGTCTCTCAAGGGTGTAATGAGCCAAAAAGGTCCATTGTGCACGCGTATCATATCACGTCAACTTTATATCATTAATAAAAGCCAGGATTGTGACAGGAGGTTTATTTTTGGATCATCCCTTGTTGGATGTCATAGTATTCCTTGCTCCGAACTTTCAAGAAAAGTCTAAGAGTAAAAATGAAGGTGACATGCTTTTCCAATCTTCTTACCACCTTTTTCTACAAAGTGGATTCTTCACAAGACACATTTGTATGGGTTTTCCTAAAGAGACAGTGCCGTGTAATCATGGCGAGAATCCTATTTCGTTGAATTTTCTCTCTACTGAGCAAATACAATTTGCCGGATTTAAGTGGATCCTCCGTGGAATAACTTGGAGTAACTCTGCCCCGCCCCCCAACTCTCCTCCAGTAGTAGATATGCTTTTTCACATGCATTTCTATATCAGTTGTCGCATAAAATTCTGAATAGTCTTTTTAATCGTCAAGAGAATCGGTAAAACCAACAAGGCAAATAATTTTCAAAAGATAGAGAGAAGTAAAAACAAAGTAACAAATAAATATATTAATAGAGGCCCTTAATATATTAAGGGAAACTGACCAGATGACACCATCACTAGGAAATACGCTTCGACAATTTATTACTATCTTAGTTCTAATTATTAATAAATATTTTTATTTTAAAATTTAATTGACCTATTAATTCTTGTTTTAATGCATAGTATGAATGTAAAATATTCTCAACTAAAGCATAAAGGAATGTAAATTAGTAAAATCGTTTGGAGATCCTAGCTTAACTCCGACCAGTGCTGCTGAAGAATGCTCAGTCTCTATTCCAGTATTTCTGTTATGAAACCAGTAAAATAAACGAAGAAAAGGATAGAAATGAATGCCAGATGTTTATTAGGTCATCAGATTCTTTATACATTAATTTTTAAAGAAAATCGGGACCATAGATTTTCGTTTAAAAAACCATTAATACTGCAAAACATTATGTAAGAATTTGTTATCTGGAGACAGGAAGGGAATATTGAGGTATTTATTAATGGATATGAAAAAGAATTAGAAAGTATTCATGTTGTTGTCATGACTTCGTTTTGATTTGTTTAGAAGATGTTTCTAATCGTAATTGGTATAACTATATTTGAAGTGAGAAGAAGTCACAGTGCTATAAAGAAGCCTTCTTCATGCATCTCCCTACAGCAGTAGCCAACAAACCCAAAATTAAATACATGTTACTAGTCAGGAGGGGATATGTATTGAAATTGATGAGAATGAATATTGATTTCTCCATGTAAAAACCTCAAGAGCCTTTAAGAAAGAATTCTCAAAATGGAATGGGAGCGTAAAATTATGGCAGCGAAGAAATGTTTATGGCTCCATGCTAGATTGCTTGACAAATCGTTATCATATTTATCAGATATAAGAATAGAATACTGGACTTCATGAAGAACTTGGAAAAATTTGGTTCAAATCTTAAAAAAAAAAAAAAAAAAATTATATAAAATTCAATCTTTCTGCAGTATAATATTGACTAATAGCAAGATTGACACAAAGGGGCATGTCATGCACAGTTTTTACTTTCTTTTATTCCTTAATAGAGGAAGTATTGCGATAATGCAAATTTTTTAAATTAAGTTCCGGCAGAAGAACATGTAGGAAGCCGCTAGAAATTTCTTCATTATGAAAAAAGACGGATTTACAGAAAAGGCTGGAATAGACCTAAATTGATTGCCGTTCATTTTGGGCGTTCGGTGAAGAAAAGCTTGTTTCTACAAAGGCTCTAACTGTATCAAGACAAACAATGTCGAATTATAAGAGATTTGGAATGTTTGGCTGAAACCCAAGTTTGTCACTCATATCCATTACGATTTTATTGGTGTTCTACTTTCCCTTAGTATTATTCTTGGGGTAGCTATATGGGAGGCCAGTGGGGCTTTGGATAGTGTAGAGTTTGGTCCTACTCCACAGACAAATAATAATAATAATAAATAATTCCCTTAGTATTTAGTTGTTTGCAAAAATATTGATTCACATTAGAACTTAGTAAATTACATTTTCTAAAAGTCATTAAAATAAAAATGATGTGTGATATAGTAAATATTTTATAAAGACTGAAGGAATATTTGATTTTACTTTATAAGTGTTTCTGGCCAAAGTTTCAGTTCTATTCAAAGTAAAGTGAATATCTATTTTTTGACTTGACAGATGAGTTTTAGAAAGATAAAGTAATCTTTGTTTTATCGGCGGATCACGATTATATAATAAAATAATTTGAGGATTAGCAACAATCAATTTCACCATTGAATTATTTCTACTCCATTGACTTTTATTCTATTTTTAGGAAATGTATTTTTGGCTATATACTCGTAGATTGATTTTATACATTAATATATTTTTAATCCACTTAAATGATAGCTGATGGTTACAGAAAACTCAGATAAGTTTTCTAACACTGAGATTCTGTTGCAAAATCAATTAATCTATTAAACAATTAATAAAAAAAAAAAAAAAAAAAAAATCTGGTGTGAAACACTCACACAACTTTCTCTTACTCCAGTTTACAAAATTGTAATTGACAAATTTTATAGTTTGTGTTCCAAATTTGATGAAATTCGTTGGAGTTCGTCGAAAACTGAAAAAAAATATCTGAACTGAATGTTCAGTAAAAGTGCACTTTTAGGTTTACTTATTTCCTTAAAACTCGGAATTTTGGTCATCTATTTATTTCTGATTAATTTTGTTTGGATGGTAGAATTGTATAATCAACTATGATAGTACTTTAGAGAAAAACATAACCCCACCTCTCCCCAAAAAGTGCCCTTAAATGAATTTTTCCAAAGAAATGTTTTAAATTAAAGTTGTAGATCTTTGTATGTGTAGTTGATATACCATGTTTGAAGAAAATCGTCGGAGCCATTTTTGAGCAAATCGCAAGAAACCAAAAGATTAAAAAATACATTTTAGTAAAAACCCACTTCCGACTATTTGATTTTCTTCAAACTCGGAATTCCAACAACATATTTAATTATAATTAATATTATTTAGATGATAGAATTAAACTGAAATTGCACTTTAGAGAACAACCCACCACCCCCGTCCCTTAAAAGTGCCCTTAAAGCATTTTTCCGGAGAAATATTCCAAATAGAAATTGTAGATCTTTATATGTGTAGTTGATATATCAAGTTTAAAGAAAATCGTTCGTAGCCGTTTTTGAGAAAATTGCAAAAAAGTGAAAAAAAAAAACATTCAGTAAAGTGGTATTTCCGGTCACGGAATTTTGACCGCTGACCTACTGTCGGATCCCATAGTGATACCCGATTCCATAGTGAATTATTTCTACTCTATTGACTTTTATTCTATTTTTAGGAAATGTATTTTTGGCTATATAGATTGATTTTATATATTAATACATTCTTAATCCACTTAAATGATGGTTACAGAAAACTCAGATAAGTTTTCTAACACTGAGATTCTGTTGCAAAATCAATTAATCTATTAAACAATTAATACAAAAACAAAAAAATCTGGTGTGAATCACACACACTACTTTCTCTTACTCCAGTTTTTAAAATTGTAATTGACAAATTTTATAGTTTGTTTTCTATATTTGATGAAATTCGTTGGAATTCGTCGAACACTGAACAAACTATTCAGTAAAAGCGCACTTCCGGTCATCCGTTTTTTTTCATACTCGAATTTTGGCCATCTATTTATTTCTAATTAATTTTGTTTGGATGGTAGAATTGTATAATCAACAATGATAGCACTTTAGAGGAAAACCTAACCCCATCACTCCCTCAGAAGTGCCCAAAAAAGAATTTTCCCAGAGAAATGTTTCAAAAAAAAGTTGTAGCAGTTAGTATATGTAGTTGATATACCTAGTTTGAAGAAAATCGTTGGAGCCATTTTTGAGAAAATTGCGAAAAAGTGTAAAAAAAATCATTTAGTAAAGGTGGTAAAGTAAACGCATTTCTGGTTATCCGATTTTTTCAAACCCAGAATTTCAACAACGTATTTAATGTTTTTGGTATTCGTTACGACCGCTGTATTCAATGTTGTAAATTGGATTTTGAAGTTCGGTCATATATACAAGAACATTTTTTAAATTTCTACCGACGTTTCGGCAAATTTATTGCCTTCTTCAGGGTCTGTACAGAGGTTTAAATACAACTCAATAAAAAATAGAAACAACATAAAATATAAACTTAAACTAAATATTTCAAGAATAAAGTTTTTTTTAAAGTAAATATAAATAAACTTAATAAAGAGTATGATATATATAGCACATTTAAATTTATTTTAAACTATTGTAGAACAGATCAAAATAAATTTAAATGTGCTATATATATTATACTTTTAATTTAATTTATTTATATTGTTTACTTTAAAAAAATTTTAATTCTGGAAATATTTTAATAAAGTTCATATTTTATGTTGTTTCTATTTTTTATTGATTTGTATTTAAACCTTTGTACAGACCCTGAAGTAGGCAATAAATTTGCCGAAACGTCGGTAGAAATTTAAAAGAGTTCTTTTGTATGGCCGAACCTCAAAATCCAATTTCAACAACATATTTAATTCTAATTAACATTATTTAGATGATAGAATTGTCAAATAAACTGGAATAGCACTTTAGATGAAAACCTAACCCCACCCCTCTCCCAAAAGTGCCTTTAAATGATTTTTGTCGGAGAAATATTTCACATAAAAGCTGTAGATCTTTGTATATGTAGTTGATATACTAAGTTTGAAGAAAATCGTCGGATTCATTTTTGAGAAAATCGCAAAAAAGTAAAAAAAAACAACTAATAAAGTAGTACTTCCGGTATAGGAATTTTGGCAGTAACACACTGTCAGATCCGTTGGTGAGACCTGAACGGAATATCAAGTCAACTTCCTACGGTTTTTCATTTTTGAGCTATGCTGTTCACATACATACATACATACATATATATATACATACACAGACCATTTGCTAAAAACCACTTTTTTGGACCCAGGGGACCTCAAAACGGATATTCGGTGAAAACTCGATATCGAAAATCTGACATGATTAATACTCGAGAAAGTAATAAAAAAATAAAAAAATAAATAAAAAAATTAATAAAAAAAAAAAATACAAAACTACAAAAAATAAAAATTATATATTAAAAAAAAAAAATCATTATTATTGTGTTCAATATCTATTAGATATTCTACAATTATGTTAATTATAATTTATTTCTGAATGATTCCTTTTATATTAATTGAGTATTAGTAATTCCGCAATAATATATTCTATATTGTATAATATATTCAGATTACTAATAATAGATAATAAGCCACTTTAATAATTTAAATTTGTCCATAAATATGTTAAATTCAATGAAAGCTGTACTGTATATAATTAAATTGTAATGATAATTTTGTAAATTTCATGTAGAGCTCTTTTGAACGAAGCATGATGGAAATAAAGTGAATTTAAAAAACAAAACAAAAGCACACACACACACACACACACACACACAGACCATTTTCTAAAAACCACTTTTTTTTTGTATCAACAACAGGAAGTAATAACGTTATCAGGAAAATAGCTATGATGAATTGAATAAGCGTTCGTGTATTTTTTATTTTATTTTAAGAGCTCATTGTTATACGCTGTGCTGAAATGATTCAATTGTGTTTGTCCACTGAAAAGTAACATGAACAAATTGTTCAATCAAATAATTGATTAAAAATCACATGAAAATTATTGAACTGAACAAATATATACATATTATATATATAGGTATATGTATGTATGTATATATGTATGTGATTGCAATGATGTCTTTCCATTAGGACATATAAAAACAACAACAAAAAAAGAAAAGAAAAGAATATCATGTTTATAACCGCTTAATTAAATAAAAATCAGAAACAATCATATGATGTCACTTACATGACGTCATTCAACTGATAAATCTTCTTCAGACTTGGGAGTTGTGACTAAACATTTAGATATAATAGCACGTTAGAGGACAAAATTCGACAACAGATGAAATTTAATTAGGAAAATCATCTCTTATACTATAGCCAATCAAATACTACCTATAAATATAGCATAGTAATGGAATGGAGATAGAACTATTCTATGTATTCCTATAGGATCTTACAAATAATCCATTCTTATCCTATCGCAAGTACCTAAACAGCAACACGAAAACTCTCACTTCCTCTCTTCACCACTCGCTAAAGGTGGCTGCAGTTATCATAGTGTTCCCCCAGCAAACTAATACGTAGATAGGGGCATTCCACTAACGACATCTCTTCTCACAATCGCTATAATATTCACCTCCCCGCGGTAATGTACCAAAAGTACATTAACAAATAGCTATCTAAATCTTTATATTATTATTATTATCATCAAATTTAACAACATATGGTTCTACAATAATATATTTTCTTTGCTAAAATAATAGTAGGAAATCAACAGAATCAAATAATATTTCTAATTTTCTAGCTTCCTGTTGTAATGAATCATTTATAGAGATAAAAACAAAAAAAATTCTGATATAAAACACTCATACGACTGTTTCTTCTCCAATTTTTCATAGTTATAATTAACAAATTTTACTAATATTTGGGAATTTTTGATACTTCAATATTAAAAATCTGGTGTGAAACACTCACACAACTTTCTCTTACTCTTATTCTCAAAATTATAATTGACAAAGGTTATATGGTGTGTACCAAATATTGAAAACTGAAAACTGAAAAAACTGTCCAGTAAAAGCGCACTTCCGGCTTATAAATTTTCATAAAACTTGGAATTTAGGCTATCTATTTATTTGGGGACGGACGGTAAGGCGGGGGTTCCGGTGGGTGCGTCTGCTGGCGGAAGCGATGCCGGCTTGCTCCACAGGTCTCAAGGCCAGGAGCGGTTGCCGGTGGTTGCGGAAGCCGGGGGGCGACCCCTGGGACCAGGAGCCGACGTTCCGCCCCCCTCGGAGACCCAACATGGCAATTAGGATGGTGCAGGCGAACCTCCACCATGCAAAGGCCGCTTCGGCCGTGCTTAGTAGGAGGTTCGACAGGGAGGGGCTACATGTAGCCCTACTGCAGGAGCCATGGGGCCATGGGGGGTTCGTCCGAGGACTGAATCCGAAGTTTGGGAAAGTGCTGTACGACAAGTGTGTAAGTAGACCTCGAGCATGTATATTGCATAGCAATAAGGTGAGCTGTGGACTAATACCGGAGCTGTGCTCCGCCGATTGTGTTACAGCTCTCCTAACTATCAACACCGAAGAGGGAGCGGAAAGGCTGGTCATTAGCTCTGCGTATTTCCCCGGTGATGAGGATCTCCCCCTCTGTCTATTAAGAAGAGTGATGGATTATTGCAGAGGTGGGAACTTGCAGCTGGTGCTGGGATGCGACGCCAATGCGCACAACACTGCCTGGGGGAGCACCGACATCAATCAAAGGGGTAAGTACCTTTGTGAATTCATTATTGGTGAAGGGTTGCATGTAGCTAATGTAGGCTTGGAACCAACTTTTTCTGGAAATTGCGGTAGTCACCTTTTTGGATATAGAGGGCGCTTTCAACAACGTGTCCTCAGAGTCTCTTGTTGGTGCACTGACAAGAAGGGGCACGCCCCCTACGATAGGTCAGTGCATAAGGACTAGTCTATTGGGAAGGACTAACATAGCCACCATAGACAATTCATCTCTTGTGGCCAGGGCAAGTAGAGGCTGTCCGCAGGGAGGCGTTTTGTCGCCATTGCTGTGGACGCTATTAGCCGATGACATCCTGACCAAATTAACCGCGGAAGGCTTTCATTGCCTTGGGTTCGCGGACGATCTGGCAATCGTGGTGAGGGGGCGGTTCGTGGCAACTGTCTCGGAGCGCACTCAGGGGGCGCTCAATATTGTGAACAAGTGGTGTAGAGCGGAGGGTCTCTCAATCAATCCCCACAAAACTCAAGTGGTTCCTTTTACGAGGAAGAGGAATTTACAAGGCTTACAACAGCCAATACTCGGAGGGGTCGCGATCCCCTTTGCCATGGAGGCCAAATATTTGGGAGTCATTTTTGACCGAAGGCTGACATGGAACTCTCATATTAATGTTACCGCACACAAAGCCAAAATCGCCATGGGTAGGTGCAGGAGGCTATGCGGTAAAAGTTGGGGATTAAACCCGAAGATGAATCTGTGGATTTATACCTGTGTAGTGAGACCAATGGTAACCCACGGGGCGGTGGTGTGGTGGACAAAGACCTTGCAGATGGGGGGGTCGGGAGCGCTTGGAAGTATTCAAAGGCTGGCTTGCCTGAGTACGACGGGTGCTATGATGACTACCCCCACTGCGGCCTTGGAGGTCCTGTTAAACCTTCCACCACTCCACATTCACGTCCAAGGCGTTGCAAGAGCAGTTGTGGCACGACTACAACAGGGACAAGCGTCCATCTATCCCAGGCATACTGGGAGGTACCAAGACCTATGGGAGGAGCTGGAGGCGGACCCGATCTTGGGCCTGCCTACGGACATAATGACTCCTAGGTATGACTTCCAAAAACCCTTCAAAGTCCTGATATTAGACAGAGGGGCATGGAAGAATGGGCCGCCAATTGCAGGCGAATCTATGTGGTACACGGACGGGTCCAAGACGGAAGATGGAGTGGGAGCCGGCGTGTACGGGGCTCGTCCGGGATGTAATATCTCGGTGAGCCTGGGAAGGCTAGCTACGGTCTTTCAGGCGGAGCTAGTCGCGATTATTATCTGCGCCGCCGAAATAAGAAGACGGGGAGTGCATAACTCCAGAGTCGTCATTTATTCGGATAGCCAGGCTGCTCTGCGGGCAATTGACTCGTGGGAGATCAGCTCAAGGCTGGTGTGGGACTGCCTAGGTGCACTCAAGGAAATTAGTAGCCATAATAAGGTCTTCCTGGTTTGGGTACCTGGGCACTCGGGTCACAGAGGCAATGAGGCGGCGGACCGCCTGGCCCGGGAGGGTTCAATGAGAGCGCTTATCGGGCCGGAGCCGTTCAGCGGTGTCTCAAGATGCCTCAGGAGTGCATCCATTAAGCTATGGATGCAGGACCGATCAAGGGAATGGTGGGTCAAAACTCCAGGCCAGAGGCAGGCGAAAAAGTTTATCCATAGCTACTTGCCCAAGCTAACTGCAGAATTACTCCAACTAGGCCGGGTGGCCATAAGGATAGCAGTTGGCATTCTCACTGGCCATTGTAGACTGAATAAGCACATGCATCGCATGGGCCTGGCAACGGATAGCCTGTGTAGGTTTTGTCAGGAAGAAGAGGAGACGGCACTGCATGTGGTATGTCAGTGCGAGGGGCTGGTCTGGCTAAGGTACCGCCTCTTTGGTAAAGAGAAGCTGGTGCCAACAAGCCTCAGCCAGGGCCCTCTCTCGGACCTATTAAGTCTTTTAAGGCAAGCAGGACTCGAGAGGGTGCTCTGATGGCAGGTGCTCTGATTGACCACCTGGGAGCCCCCCCCAATTCCACAGTCCGGTTAAGGACAGGATAGGGGGAGGGTATCCAACTAGGGAGGTGCCACAATAGATCCTTGGGGTGTCGCGGTGGCGTAGGCTGAATAGCCAATTCCCCCGGTAGAATCTATCTATATCTATCTATTATTCTTTATTTTGTTTGGATGATAGAATTGTATAATCAACTATGATAGCACTTTAGAGAAAATCTAACCCCACCCTCCCCTAAAAGTGCCTTAAAAGAATTTTCCCAGAGAAATGTTTTAGATAAAAGTTGTAGATCTTTGCATGTTTAGTTTATATAGAAGTTTCAAAAAAATCGTCGGAGCCATTTTTGAGAAAATTGCGAAAAAGTGAATAAATCATTTAGTAAAGTGGTAAAGTAAACGCACTTCCGGTTATCCGATTTTTTTCAAACTCGGAATTTCAACAACATATTTAATTCTAATTAACATTATGTAGATGACAGAATTGTCTAAATAAACTGAAATAGCACTTTAGATGAAAACCTAACCCCACCCCCCACCATAAAGTGCCCTTAAATGAATTTTCACAGAGAAGTATACCTAGTTTGTTGAATAGTTGATATACCTAGTTTGTAGAAAATCGTTGGAGCCATTATTGAGAAAATCGCAAAAACGTAAAAAAAACAACTAGTAAACTAGCCCTTCCGGTTGAGGAATTTTGACAGATGACCCAGTGTCGGATCCCATGGTGATATCTAAACGGAATATCAAGTTTGAACTTTGTACGATTTTTCGTTTTTGAGCTATGCTGTTCACATACATACATACACACACACACACACCATTTGCTAAAATCACTTTTTTGGTCTTAGGGGACCCAAAACGGATATTTCCGATGAAAACTCAATATTGAAAATTTGACACGATTACAATACTTCCTCTTACTATAGGAGTAAGAGAAAGTAAAAATGTGGGAGAATCTAAACTAAAAACGACAATTATTGAAGGAAGAATTATTGACAATTATTTCCCCCACCAAAAAACCCTCTAAAAGTTGATTTACTCGGAAAAATATTTGAAACAAAAATCTATATACTATTATTACGTATAGTTGGGCATAACAAGTTCAAACAAAACTCATTGATAACTTTATCGAGAAAATTGCAGGTAATTTTGAAAAATCCATGTGATAAAGTTGCAAATTCTGGTAAACCGATTTTCTTCAAACTCGAAATTTGCATGCATATTGTACTTAATTTTTAGTAATATTGTATAAATGGACAGGATTGCACAATACACGGAAATGACACTCACTTTAAAAGAAAGCAACCCCGAAAATCTCCTAAAAATGAATTTTCCAGGCAAAATATTGCAAAATAAAACTTGTAGCTCTATATATTATATGTAAATTGGTAAACCAAATGTAAAGAAAATCTTTGAAACTATTTCTTCAAGAAAAATAGCAAAAGCCTGTCCAGACATGGCAATACATTAACTACGAATTATAATTTTCCCCTAACAAGGAACCTGAGAGCAAATCTATTTAAGAACAAGTATTACAAGGAAATCCATGGCCAATCTCTGTACAACAGTTAATTAACTACTTCAAAGAATAATTTGTAAACTTTATTAATCCAGATGACATTAATAACACCGCTAGTGTTTGTTTATGGTAAACAATATCCTACCACTTGAAACACTATCTTTATTTAACATATTAATTCATTTCACGTCTATTTCTGTATCTTCTTTATAAGTATCTAATAATTCCCTGCAATCATTACGGGAACAGTTAGAAAAATAAACTAAGCTCCTTTGAAGTAATAATTACGTTTTATTTTATGTTTTATATTAATGAGGATATTGGAAAAAAAAAAGGCAAATGATTTAAGTATAAATTTTTTAAGCAATTCTCTTTAACAAGCAAATAATATTAGTAAAAGTATGCATGCCACGACGGATAAAATAGCAGAATTAATAATTAACTTGATTCTAGGTGGTTTAAACTGTATATTTTTTGCAAAAGTACTGAGAGAAAAACGCATTGGTGGTTTAATATCTGTGAAACTGATATCATAAATTTTCCAGAAGATCCCCAAAAAAATGGTGCGAATAAAAGTGCTAAATTTATATAATGTTCATGTCAATGATACAGGGGAAAGGTGGAGGCAATTAAGTAGGTGAGGAGAGGAAGGGTGATGCCGGACTAAGTTAGTTAATAGAGGGGAATGCTGTTCACAAATAAATTTTATTAAATAAACTATTCCCTTCTTACAAGCAACCGAAATTCAATGAGGGCCGTATTACATAAATATACTAAATAACAAATAATTAAAAGCAAACTCTGATATGAAACAAACTTAACAGAACCAAAAAATATACTTAGAAAACAAAATTTTATTTACAAGACAATCAATTAATGGTTTATTTAGAGAGTTTGACGCACTGTAGACAGACGGAACGAACAGAGGAGGCAGGAGACACCTGGACGGACAACACAGAGTACCTTTTCCCCTCGTAGGGCGATTTAGATGAACGGAGAACCCTTTCGGTTGGATGGACGAAATATTAGTAGGCGATTCTTTTCTTTATGGCTCCTTTGTCTAATTTCTATAAAAGTTTTATCTCAAAACTGGCGGCCTTTCGTGTTCAATCTCGCCATCTAATTAGCACGGGCGCTCTTTAGGCCTAGACTGACTACCGCTTCCCCTCTGCTACAGCCACAGCCACAGCTCGCTACCCCCTCCGCTGAGCCATCTCTTACCCTCTCCACTCCACTGCAGTATCGCTGATACCCAGCATGACGACACTACTTTTAAACTAATATTGTAATTTTTTTAACTGATTACTAATATTTGAATACTAACACTTTAATACTAAGCCATGACATTACGTCACATAAGTTTAAAAAAATAAATTTAAATTTAGACAGCTCCTGGCCCCGACATAATCACCGCACAAATCCTTCGCAACCTTCCCAAAAAAGCTATTATTTTTCTCAGCTATATTTATAACTCCATATTAAGGATCACCTACTTTCCGCAACAGTGGAAACTTTCCAATATTCGAATGATCCCTAAATCAAAGAAACCTAAACATCTCCCAGCTTCCTACTCCGATATGTCTGTTATCTATAATGGGCAAAATACTAGAAAAACTCCTACTCAAACACATCCTACCTATCCTTGATTCCTCTAATCTTATCCCAGATCACCAGTTTGGCTTTACACGCCACCACTCAACTATTCAATAGTGCCATCGCGTTATAGACACCATCGCTTCCTCTCTTGAGCGGAAAGAATACTGTTCTGGCGTCTTTCTAGATGTCAACAAGCTTTTGATCGGGTTTGGCATCAAGGCTTGCTCTGGAAGCTCAAGGGAATACTTCCATTCACTTACTATCTTATCGTTAAATCCTACCTTTCTGATGTATTTTCGAGTAATAATAGGTTCTACTACTTCTTCCTTCCATCCAATAGAGGCAGGAGTACCACAGGGAAGCATCCTGGGCCCTGTTCTCTACACAATATACACTACGATTTTGAGATATTTCACATACACACACACATACAAAATATATACATATACGCACAAACACCATCACATGTGAACTATTCGCTGAAAACATTTAGTCGTACTTCAATAACCTCAAGCATTATATCCGAAAATTGGTTAAGTCGCCAAAATTTCCTCTTGATGCAGTGAAGGAAAGTAATCCAAAAAAGGGGTAAATTTACAATTTATTAGTATAAAATAGAAGAGCGTCTACGTTTTCATATTTAATTCTTCAAAGACAAGTCAAAATTTTAATTAATAAAATGTACGATATAATAAAATTACATATTACTAGCGGCGTATATAAAATTGAAATAAGGAAGTAATGAAGTAAGAAATGTGCCATCAATTCGAACAGGACTTCACGTTCATGCGGGATCAATATAATTCCAGGATGCCATTCTGTGGGAAACCCTAAACTAAGAATAGAAAGGAGAATGTCCTCAACAGCCAGAAAAGTTAACCAGTCCAAACAACTTCCCTCTCTATCCATGTGTCTAACAACAATTTCAGGAATTCACCTCCTTCCTGAAAATTCCTTCTTCTTCACACAGTGAGCAAAACCTTTAATTAAAAGGAAAAAAAAAAAATGAAAATCCTTTAGGAAGGGTGTAGAAAATTCCTATGGGTATAACTTTCAGGCTTAAATGGAAAGAGAGAATATGAATGTATGTATGTTTAAATAAAACCATGTCACTTAGAAAATATGTCTTTACTTTTTTTTTTTTATAACTGCAATATATTTTTATATCTTCATTTTAGGAACAAGCCTTTATAATTTATATGCACTAGAGAATAGATTGGTATACACTTTTTTTATCTAAATGAAACTGGAAACTATTGGCGCCAGTATAAAATTGAACACGCCATAGCACAATGAAACTGTTTGACAATTTACTTTTACGAGTGATAAAAAAAAAAGTGGAAGCTGTCATAGATGTTTTGTGAAAACTAGGATCCAAAAATGATTACAGATGCAGAGATATACATAGTTCAGCTTGTTATTTATAATACAAATAATTAATGAGATTAAATCATAATTTAGCAAATTCGACATTCAGAATATGAATAAAAAACATAACATACATTCATTCACTTAAATTGAAACTATTGTAATGGGTATATTGCTGGATTTCGTGATTAATAAGCGGAAAAATTTGTTAAAGATGATATAACTTAAGATTAAAAAAACATTTAATGGGAAAATTGCGTCAATTTAGAATGGAGGAGTAGTATTTAAACTAACTTATAAAGAATATATGAAGAAACTTTGTAAAATTATAAATAAATTAATCATATGCCATAAGTTAGTTACGTTGTGAATAAAATAATGAATTTCCAGTTTGTTGACAGAAGAAAATTCTATGTAAAACCATTTTATTCTCACATTAAGGACGGCATTTTTTTTTTTTTTTCTGTTTAAACAGTTAAAACTAATTAAAACAAGAAATACAACCTCACACGAATTTCTCTTTTACCAATTTACACTTACTTTATAAATGACAACATTACTTCAAAGTTGGAATTTTTTACCCAGTTTTAACTGCTTTCAATGTTATAACATTGAACTGGAAGTACCTAAACTAAAACTTCACCTGACAGAAGCGTTAACTTCCACATGTTTCCCACAAATCCCTCTAAAATCTACTAACAATGTTTCAGATAAAAGTGAGAGGTATGTATAGCAAATTCAAGGAAACTCTTTGATATCCTTATCGAGAAAATCACACAAAGCTGAAATAGCGAAAACGCATTTCAATCAATCAATTCTCTTCAAACATGAAATTTAGGCAACACATTTTTTATTTCTTCTTTTTTTTTTTGCGCATAGACAACTTGGGTCATTAGCGTTTTACGAGTTAAAGTCCACTCGAGCTTGGGGGGCGCCTTTCATTTTGCTCAACTTCTCGTGGAAGTGGCATGCAGTCGGGCGATATTATGGTTTGACTGCCCCTCTTCCCCACTTTAACCACAGAAACCAGTCGACAGAGTGGGAAAAGTTGGCATTCACTCAGTGGCGCCATCCTTTTCCTTTCCCAGTTAAATAGACTGGCTTCCTTCATAACAAAATTATTTTATGGTCCTTGCCACTCCTTGCTGTACATCCGTTATACTTCACATTTTATGTCCTTAACTAACTAATATTAAGCTAAAATTAGGGGTCAAGTACTTTATAAAAATATTCCTTGCACCCCAAATAAAATTCTAGTCTAAATACATACATACCATACCAGTTTATACCAGTAATTTCGTTCACGCTAATAAATACACTCACGCTGATAAATACATTCACTCTCCTAACTACACTCACACTGAAAACATGCGTACTGTGGGGACATACTCTATTATTTCTTCTTCTTCTTCTTCTTCTTCTTATTATTATTATACAGTCGTTGGAAAATCAATAATATATGAAAATGGCAATTTAGAGGAAAACCTCATGGCACCCTCACTCAAAAAAAAACCCTCTTAAAATGAAAATTTCTAGAAAAAAGTTGTAATTGTGTAGCTGTTATAACATGTTTAAAGAAAATTGTTGGAGCCATTTTCTAGAAAATTGCAAAAAAATTATTCAGTAACGTGGTTACTTATGATTGACCGATTTTGATCAAAACCTTATTGTCCGGACGGGTCCTCTTGTTGAACTTAAACGAAATATCAAGTTTGAACTTACTACTAATTTGCCCGCAAGGGGTATCTGTTGCATGCACTTACTTGTGGAGTAGCGACCCCACTGGTTACCACAGCTCAACACGTTACAGACAAGGACAAACAGTACACAAACTAGAGTCTCCGTCCCTAGTTAATTAGCGTAAGCCAAGAGAGAAGGAAGGGATTAGCTCAGTGGTAGCACGCTGGCACTAGCAACGCAGAGGTCCCGAGTTCGAATCCAGCATGTTGCCCTTAGATTTCCTTTTCCTAGCAAAGCCTCTACAACTCACTGTACGGTGGTGAGCAGTGTTGTCTGTAGCTAGAGAAACTGCTTGGAGGCCGGCAATGCATTGAGAAAGCTCCGGGGGACACAATAGATCTTTCAGGTACCAGTGCGACAATCCCCTACAACAATCTACAACTACTACTAATTTCCATCTGGGATTTTGTCCGTCGCAACATGCATATTTTTTTTCATGTTCCTGTCCAGTTTCAGATTTTCATTTTTAGAGTACGAAGTTACAACTTCAATCTAATGTTTCTGTTACGCGCTACACCTGTTGATAGTGTGCGGGAGGTTATAGGTTTTTTTTTACTATATGTGTGTGAGTTAAATGAAAAAATAGAATTATTATAAATTACGATTAGATGTTAGAAAATGATTTATAATGAATAGCGTGTTTTGAAGAATATTTTACAATTAAATTTTAATAACATTTGCTAATTATGATCAGAGTTCTGTCAAGGCATTTTTAATAGGGTGGGGCTACAGGAAATTTCAAGAGTATAATTATATTAATAACAATAAATAATGTTTGAAGAAAGAAAAAATAAAATTATATAATTATAATAATTTATAATTATAATTTATGATAATCTAATAGATAGATTTAAACAAAACACTTCAACAATTCTATAATTATATTCATAACGGTAATACAATTATAGTAAATGCAAAAATCCGTCTGACGTATTCAGTTTCGAATGCCTTATTCACTTTCAGTTGCGTCTTATTATGTGGATCACTGAATATGATCAAGGATAATTTCTTTGTCCCAGAGAGAGGAAGCAGCATCTGAAACTGCACCCCAAATTAGCGACTAAATCAAAGTTCCTTAAAAAAAAAATAATAATAAAAAAATATTTCCGCTCAGAATGTCAATCTAAAGAAGCTGTGGATGTTTATTGTTTATTTTTGTTAAAAAAATCAGCGAGTACTGAAAAATAAGTACAGTTAATATTATAATAAAGCTAAAATAGGAAACTGTAACATTCTACCATAAGATTTCACTAGTATCAAATCTACTGTGGTATTTGTTGACGTGCCAGGGCTTAAGAAAAGCTTCTGAAAGAAGATAGACTCACGCCTGTATGACTTCCAGTAGTGACGTGATTCACCCAATGATGCTCTACATTTCAAAGATGTCTTTTATTCCCTACCAAAATTACTGAAATAAATCCATTTGTTTTTTGCTTTACTGCATTTAGTAATTTTAAATAAAATATACCTATAAAAATTCCAATAAGTAATAGGTTCTTATGATTATA
This sequence comes from Triatoma infestans, assembly GCA_011037195.1. Lineage (NCBI taxonomy): Eukaryota > Metazoa > Arthropoda > Insecta > Hemiptera > Reduviidae > Triatoma > Triatoma infestans. The sequence continues at coordinate 24,439 of JAAEAF010007774.1, forward strand.
GTAGATATCTGAATGGTTCCACAAGTTATTTGCCAGAATTAGATATAAATGTAACAGTATTTCAATATATTACGACTTCTGCGCCAACAATCACAACATATGATAGTTGAATTTATATATAATTTTTCGCAAGATAACACATTGCGATTGATAGCCTGAATGTAGAAACTGAAATATAAAAATCAACTTCCTCCCATTTTAAAAATACTGTTAAAGAAATAAAACTGATAAGTATGAATTTTCTTGAATAAAGTAATCTGCCTTGATATGGAAGATATGTAAGTTAGATTGCTAACTAGCTCAACAGGTCCATGAGTCTTTGTGGGGTTAGCTGATATTAACTGCTGCAGGAACTATCAAAATTCCAGGAAACAGCAAGGTTTTTTTGTTATGCTTATTGTGAAACACTAGCTGCGCTGGGATTGCAATCCTAGAGGATGAGAAAATGAGTCAGCATCGTTTATGCGGGTGCCGCTATCCAGTGCTGATAAGCTTTAATAAGGTTATGAGATTGGATAATTTGCTCTATTTATAGAGGAAGGTACCCATTCTGAGGTGCCCCTAGGCTACTAATTTTTAAATATGTCAGGTCTTCAAAAAAACAATAATACCATTAATTACATACATAGTTTCTTCCGAATTAATTTTGAATTTAATAATTAATTCTGGTATATAATTACAATTCATATTTTGTCATTCGTAATTATTATTTTCCTTATATCATTTTTATTTATCTTTGAAATATGCCAATTGGATGTGTGGTATGTTAGTTCTGATAATTAAGTTAACCAGTTTGCTCATGTAACCTCTACCAGATAGAAATGTATCATCATCATCATAATCGTAAGTCTCGTCTACGCTTAGCGGTGTAATCCTATACCACTTCTTCCAACCTTCACTATCCTCCATCAGCGTTTATCTATTCCTCAGGCAATCCTCTCTTTACGCACCCTTCCTTCACACCATCCGCCCATCTTGTCCACGGTCTGCCTCTCCCTCTTTCTCCATCAGCTTAAGTCTGTATACCACCCTCGCTATCCGTAGTTCATATGTTGGACGGGCCCAAACCAGTCTTATCTATTCTTCTCTATCTTGTCTTCCACTGGTTGTACACCCAAGCTGACCCTTAT
>JAAEAF010007775.1:0-50000 GCA_011037195.1 Triatoma infestans
ATTTTTTATTTACTTATGGTGTTTAAGGAATTTAAATGAGGGTATGCGTTGATTTTTTTTTTTTTTAAGTTAAATTTATTGTATACGCAAAATCTGTTTAAAATAACAATAATTGCTACTGCTCACTGTTAATACTATAGCTTGAGGAACTATAGTGGAAAAGCCATCCAGCGATAACACTCCTGGCATTGTTACAGCGTTTAGTTGCGCAGGTTATCCTTAGGCCACTTTTTTTTTCAGTCTCCTTGTTGTATTCTTGTAGCAGCTTAATTTGGAGATGAGAGAATTGTTATGTTGTGATAGTGTTTCGTGAAACTTTTTGTATTTGTTTGTGATTTGTGTCTGTCACGAATGGTATATTGACGTCAGTGTGTAGTGTAAGGTTTTATACGTAGTAGGGTGTGTCAGTAATGTGTCGTAGAAGTTTAGATTGGAAAATCTGTATTCTGTATAGGTTGGGAAAGTTTTGTAGAACTCCAAAGTTCACAACCGTACAAGCCATATAGGTCGAATTATAGTTTTGTAAATTACGTAGTATCATGTTGTAGAGTGTTATATTTTTTGATGGTTATGGTTTGATTTCTTACCTGGGGAAATAATTTATCATTGTTCATAATAAATTAAATGGATAATAATTATAATGAGATGATTGTATGGCAATGGCTAGAGAATACCATTTTAAGAATAATAAGATTAAGAAAACCAGATACGAGGTGTGTAAATTAAGTAATGAGACTGATTTTTCTAGTGTTCGATCTGGCAACACTGGAGACGCGGCGCATGCGTGGTAGGGCAAGTAAACATCTGATACACGTCCAGTGCAAATTTGAAAATGCTAGAGTTGTTGCACTGTCCGTAGTGACTTTTTTTGTGAGCAAGGTTTTTTTCAGTGCGTTTTAAAAATGAGCGACATTAATCAAAAGTCAAAAATCAAATGCATGCTGATTTACTTTTTTGATAGCCAAGGAATCGTTCACAAAGAATTTGTGCCTCAATGCCAAATGGTAAACCAACATTTTTACCGAGAAATTCTTGAGAGACTTTGAAAAAGAGTCATGCGTGTGAGACCAAACATCAAAAACAAGTGGGTGTTGCATCACGACAATGCTCCGTGTCACACCGCGATTTCTATTAATGAGTATTTGGCCAGTAATAACATTCCTGTGGCTCCTCAGCCTCCTTATTCACCCGACTTGAGTCCATGTGACTTTTTTTTATTCCCCAAATTGAAAAATCACAGCTGTAACCGACCAACTAAAGTCTATTCCAGTATCCGAGTTCCAGCATTGCTATGACGAATGGAAGAATCGTCTTCAGCGTTGTGTGGCTTCCCAAGGTAGTTACTTTGAAGGGGACAATGTTGAATTGTAATTTTATTTGAAAAAAATCAGTCTCATTATTTAATTTACACACCTCGTATGCATGTATTACATATCGTTGGAGCCACTTTTAGGAAACCGCAAAAAATTGAAGAAAAAATCAGTAAATTAGCAATTTTTGGTTGATTGGGAGTAAGGATTCTGACCAAAACCTTACAGTCATATACGGTAATCTTTACCTAAGTTGAGTATTCTAATGAATTGCCGAAACAGTATCCCTGCCAGTAGCTCTCAGTGGAGCAGAGAATCTAAGGAGAAATTAAAGAGGCTAGCTCAGCCGACTGCTTAAAAAAGGGCCAATTCACTCTCATTCCAAAACGCCATTCGAACATCCATCAACACTCAACGACCATAGTTTCTCACACCATCAGTCTGCCACTCTCTTCTCACACTTAAATTATACAGTGTAAAGTTCTTACAGTGCTTAGATTCTAGGATTATATAAAAATGTTCGGTAAGCCTAACTTATCTCAAACTAGGTTTTCCTCGTACGACTAACTCCACGCTTCCTGCCTTTTTTTTTTTTATATAGAGATATTTTTGAAGATGTGGATGGGTCCGCAATGCTGAATAACATCTGGTATTTAATCCCTCGTAACATGCATATTCATTTTGTTCCTGACTGGTTTCAGATTTTCATCCATCGTCGGAGCAAATTCACTAAGTTCGTGTAGATAGTTCACCATCAAGGTAATGTTTCTGTTACACTCTAACTTGTTGGTTTGCTGGTTGTATATATGTGGGGAGGTTATCCGTAAAGTAAAATAAAGCTCCGTAAAAGCCCAGCACTTCCGATAACTTCCCCACATATATACAACTAACAAATCAACAAGTGTGAGTGTAGATAGATAGATAGTTCTACCGGGGGAAATGGCTATTCAGCCTACGCCACCGCGACACTCCAAGGATCTATTGTGGCACCCCCCTAGTTGGAGACCCTCCCCCTATCCTGTCCTTAACCGGACTGTGGAATTGGGGGGGGCTCCCAGGTGGTCAATCAGAGCACCTGCCATCAGAGCACCCTCTCGAGTCCTGCTTGCCTTAAAAGACTTAATAAGTCCGACAGAGGGCCCTGGCTGAGGCTTGTTGGCACCAGCTTCTCTTTACCAAAGAGGCGGTACCTTAGCCAGACTAACCCCTCGCACTGACATACCACATGCAGTGCCGTCTCCTCTTCTTCCTGACAAAACCTACACAGGCTATCCGTTGCCAGGCCCATGCGATGCATGTGCTTATTTAGTCTACAATGGCCAGTGAGAATGCCAACTGCTATCCTTATGGCCACCCGGCCTAGTTGGAGTAATTCTGCAGTTAGCTTAGGCGAGTAGCTATGGATAAACTTTTTCGCCTGCCTCTGGCCTGGAGTTTTGACCCACCATTCCCTTGATCGGTCCTGCATCCATAGCTTAATGGATGCACTCCTGAGGCATCTTGAGACACCGCAGAACGGCTCCGGCCCGATAAGCGCTCTCATTGAACCCTCCCGGGCCAGGCGGTCCGCCGCCTCATTGCCTCTGTGACCCGAGTGCCCAGGTACCCAAACCAGGAAGACCTTATTATGGCTACTAATTTCCTTGAGTGCACCTAGGCAGTCCCACACCAGCCTTGAGCTGATCTCCCACGAGTCAATTGCCCGCAGAGCAGCCTGGCTATCCGAATAAATGACGACTCTGGAGTTATACACTCCCCGTCTTCTTATTTCGGCGGCGCAGATAATAATCGCGACTAGCTCCGCCTGAAAGACCGTAGCTAGCCTTCCCAGGCTCACCGAGATATTACATCCCGGACGAGCCCCGTACACGCCGGCTCCCACTCCATCTTCCGTCTTGGACCCGTCCGTGTACCACATAGATTCGCCTGCAATTGGCGGCCCATTCTTCCATGCCCCTCTGTTTAATATCAGGACTTTGAAGGGTTTTTGGAAGTCATACCTAGGAGTCATTATGTCCGTAGGCAGGCCCAAGATCGGGTCCGCCTCCAGCTCCTCCCATAGGTCTTGGTACCTCCCAGTAAGTGTGAGTGTAACAGAAACATTACGTTGAAGTGAACTCTCTACATGAATTTGGTGAATTTGCTCTGACGATGGATGAAAATCAGAAACCGGTCAGGAACAAAACGAATATGCATGCTACGACGAATAAAATACCAGGCAGTGATATTTTGTTCACCGCGCGCGCGTACACAGGCAATTCGCAGATCACAGTATTTCCACTGAAAATTTGACAAGTTCGCAATTTTCTCTTCTAGTAGTGAAGAGAAAATAAAAATTTTGGTAAAACAGACTCACAGACTGTCTCTTACTACGAATTCCACGAATCTAACAGACAATTTTTGTTTCCAAAGTCAGTCAATTTACTAAACAATTAGTCACTAGTAATACAGAGCATGTGGTGAAATTAATCGCTAAACTTTGTTTTTTTTTGTACTCACGGGGCCCTCAATTTCGAAAATTTGACTTGTTCACAATACTTGTTCTGTAAGTGAAAAAGTAAAAACAATCATTGACCAACTGAGAATGAAATTTTATATTGTCTAACGAAACCTTGGCTGTATTACACAAATATGAGCTATAAGATCGATTTTGTAATCATCATAATAGCTTTTTTAATGTGAATTTAATTTGACACATAGTCCGAGAGTTTCTTTTCACTTAAATCCCGTTCAAAGAGAAAAATTTAGCAAACAAACAAGAGGATTATAAATAAGGACCAAGATGTTTAAATGATGATGATGATCACTTGAGAACAAAGGATCAAATAGCTATCTTTTGTTCTGTATCAGTTGTCATGACGACTATTGCCTATTGTGTATTCTACCACAAATAATGCTGTAGACAATGGTCCGCATATCAATATAGCTTTTATACCTATTAACTTAAGCAGTTCGGAAAATCCAAACAAATAATGTTAAAAGTTTCTTTCTTAGCTACTTAGTTTATTCTGTCACAAATAATAATTGAAATTACATGTCACAGATTTCTCAAAAAAAAAAAAAAAAAAAAAACCCTAGAATCAATAAATTTTTGTAGAAAAAAGTTTCATAATAAAAGTAATACATTTATGTCCAAATTTAATTATTATTCCAAGCTTAAAAAAAAAAAAAAATGTAGCTTTCAAATCGTCAGGCCTTAAAATTAATTATCATGAGATGTTTATACGGCGGCAATGGCCAGAGGAGTTTTTAAATTTAAAAAAAATAATTCTTTGTTGCCCTACGTTTCGGGTATCATTGGTTCCCTTCTTCAGAAGCTCTGCAAAATTTATTGGAGAAAAGGTACATTATTGTACAGAGAGGCAGGTGTTGGTGTAGTGGTTATGAGCATGGACTTGTAAGTGGGAGGACACCAGTTCGAGTCCCGCGTATAACTGTTGCTAAATTTTATATTCGTTTAAAAAATGTTAATAGTAAAGTAGGTGCTTCCGCCCCCGGCCACGACACCTAATTTGGTAGTTGGACGTTTAAGCCTGCCTGAAAAAATAGGATTACTATACTTTTACTTTTTTTACTTTCTCTTACTCCTAGTAAGAGGAGGTATTGTAATCGTGTCAAATTTTCGGTATCGAGTTTTCACCGCAAATATCTGTTTGAGGTCCTCTGAGTCAAAAAAAGTGGTTTTTAGCAAATGGTCTGTGTGTGTGTGTGTCTGTGTGTCTGTGCGCCTGTGTATGTATGTGAACAGCATAGCTCAAAAACGAAAAACCGTAGAAAGTTGAAACTTGATATTCCGTCTAGGTATCACCATGGCATCTGACACTGGGTCACCTGTCAAAATTCCTCAACCGGAAGTACCACTTTACTTAGTGGTTTTTTACGTTTTTGCAATTTTCTCAAAAATGGCTCCAACGATTTTCTTCAAACTTGGTATATCAACTACACATACAAAGAGCTACAACATTTATTTGTAATAGTTCTCTGGGAAAATTCATTTAAGGGCACTTATAGGGAAGAGGTGGGGTTAGGTTTTCATCTAAAGTGCTATTTCAGTTTATTAAACAATTCTATCATCTAAATAATGTTAATTAGAATTAAATATGTTGTTGAAATTCCGAGTTTGATAAAAATCGGATAACCGGAAGTGCGTTTACTTTCCACTTTATTAAATGATTTTTTTTCACTTTTTCACGATTTTCTCAAAAATGGCTGCGACGATTTTCTTTAAACTTCATATATTAACTACTCATACAAAGAGCTACAACTTTTATTTAAAACATTTCTCTAGGAAAATTCATTTAATGGCACTTTTAGGGGAGGGTGGGGTTATGTTTTTCTCATAGAGTGTGATCATAGTTGATTATATAATTCTATCATCCAAACAAAATTAATTAGAAATAAATGGATGGCCAAAATTCAGAGTTTCAAGAAAATTAGTTTACCGGAAGTGGGCTTTTACTAACGGTTTTTTCAGTTTTCGTCGTATTTGAATTAATTTGGTACACAAACTATAAAATTTGTCAATTATAATTTTGATAACTGTAAGAGAAAGTTGTGTGAGTGTTTCACACCAGCTTTTTTTTTTTTTTACATTATTGTACAGTATTTATAGTGAAGAATTTCTTTAATTTATTGTAAATCTATGCACTTGATCTTCACTACAATAATGTACTTTTTCGCCCATAAATTTTCTTCGGGAGCTCCTGAAGAAGGACACCCGGAAACTTAGAGCAAAAAAGAATTCTTTTTTTTTCAAAAACTCCTCTCTGGCCATCGCCGTACAAACATCTCATTAAAAAAAAAATATTTGCAGCCGTTTTCGATTAATTTCAATAAACTCCGTAAAGCCGCAGTACTTCCGGATTAACCGATTTTTCTCAAATTTGAAATTCTAACAATGCTATTAAATATACATTAACATTATATTCATAGAAAACCACACAATGTACTCAAGTGGTACTTTAGAGAAATGCTACCAGGACCCCTCCAAAAATCAATTATTATGGGAAAATGTTTTAAATAAAAGTGATACTCATTTATATGTATAGATTTTTTAAATTTTTTTTATTGCCTGTGGGGAAAGACCAAGCCCTATGCTATCCAAAGCCTCTTCGGGGCCCATGTAGCTTAACCAAAGTTCGGAGCCTTATCAGGGCACTGCCGACCTTCGGACAGAGTTCTCTCTTTACAGACAACACTGTCCATCCCCGAATAGTGATCTGCATGAGGCTCTTAGAAAGAAAAAATCTAAGTAGCGGCTGGATTCGAACCCGGTACCTCCGCGTTGCTAGTCCAGCGCGCTACCACTGAGCTAATACTTTCCCTATAGTCTATAGAGTCTAAAGTCTTTTTCTTTTAAAGATATTCTGCACGAACATACATATACACACTGCCATGACATTATGCCAATAATATTTAATATTGAATATTTGATACTATCATTACGCAAAATAATACTTAAATTCAGAAGGTCCATAGTTATGGTTATTAATTTGAAAGTTTATTAAATGTATTGTATTTATGTGGTAATAGCAATGACAATATATTAAAAATTCATTTTACCCATATAAATATGGAATAATGAACAACAAGTCTTCTAAACTGAAAAGTGACAATAATCTATTTCATCAATCACTTTATAGTGAAGCTGTGTTAAAACATAATATGATGCAAACATGTTTAGTAAATTATAAGGGTTCACGGACTGGACTGTAAATCTGTCCAGTCATGACCACATTAGTTCATGACGCAAAATATGTGACATTTCGCTTAGTCTCGCATAAAGCTTCAATTTGCTTTTACTTTTTAGTTTAAAAAAAAAACCTCTGGGTATGTAACACTCGAAAGACAATTGCTTATTGTGTTAATACAATCTATATATATAAAAATTCAGCATCCGTATGTTTGTGGCCGCAAAACTCGAAAAGTAGTCGATGGATTGACTTCAAAATTTTTACACAACGTTCCATTTCTATATAAGAGTGTTTATATATACTTTTTACTCCGAAGTTCTCACGGAATCGGGAAATTCCGAGCGTTTTGCGAGGTTGGCAGAAATATACAGACTCAGACGCCTTGCGATGGTGGCGCGCTCTCTGAACCTCTTTCGCAACTATTTATAAGAACCTCTATTCCGAAGTTCCCACGGAGCTGAGCTAAAATCTGTTCAAAAGGCCATATTGCGTTAGCACTTGTTTCTTCAGGTATTGCTGCTACATCGATGGAAGGAGGTAGAACAGCGCCTTCAGCTCTTAAACTGCCACTAAAGATGCACTTTACAGAAAACCCAACATATAACATTTCTAAAACATCAGGGATGGGGAAGGTTCTTTGGGCGTACAAAATCATTGTATGGGATGAGTGTACAGTGGCTCACATGAAGTCATTCAATTATTATTATTATTATTTGTCTATGGGGAGGGAAACCCTACGCTATCCAAAGCCTCAGTGGGCCCATATAGCTACCCCAAGAAAAACAACAACAAGCCAGGTCTGTAATCCAGACCCGGATCCAATCCATCTAAGATTCACCGCAGTCCGAATAAATCGGACAATAACCTTAAGCGGAAATAGCCTAAGCTCTTCCACAACATCCTATTCCGACCAAAGGTCCTGAACCTAATTTCCTCACAACCCAAGCAATCAGTCATAAGATGGATAGGTATTTCCTCCTCTGTCTCACAGACTCTACAAAATGGATCCGGCATGAGCCCCATTATGTAGAGATGTCTCCTTAAACCACAATGCCCAGTAAGAGATCCAACCAGATGCCGAAGTCATTCAAAGCATTAGACCATACATTGAAAGACTTACGAAATAAGCAGGTTCCATTTGGTGAAGCATTGGTGGTACTATCCGGTGACTTCAGGCAAACGCTTCCAGTGATACCTCGCTCAACACCAGCTGATGAATTACATGCCTGCTTGAAATATTCAACTCTTTGGAGCACAGTAAAAAAAAATCATTTAATAACGAATATGAAGGTTCAACTTCAAAACGATCCAACAGCTGCCAGATTTTCAAGACAATTACTCGAATTCAGTAACGGCACTGCTCCTACAAATCCAGAAACGGGAAAAATCACTTTCCCATCTAATTCCTGCAACATTGTGCATTCAAAAGAAGAATTAGCAGACAAGGCATAGAAACAAATTATCAAAATCACGCATGGTTAAGCGGAAGAGTCATTCATTCTAGAGGCTAGAAATGTCGACGTTCTCGATATGAACAACATCATTCTAAACAGAATCGCAGGTGAAACAGTGACATACAAATCCATTGACTCCGTGAGGAACCAAAGTGAAGTAGTGAATTTTCCAACAGAATTTCTTAATTGACTCGATGTTCCCGGATTACCGCCTCACATTCTAATTTGAAAATTGGAGTGCCAATTATATTACCCCGAAACATCAATCAGCCAAAGTTATGCAATGGTACACGATTAGTAGTTAAAAAACATTGATGAATAATCTAATTGAAGCAACAATTCTCATTGGACCTCATTAAGGTGAAGACGTACTACTTCCACGAATACCAATCCTTCCGACAGATATGCCGTTCGAGATCAAACGACTTCAATTTCCAATACGCCTTGCGTTCGCTATGACTATCAATAAAGCGCAAGGACAAACTTTGCAAGACCACAAAATGAAGCAGACTAGAACGGAAAATGTCTCTGATATTTTCCAGCTCTGTGGAACCAACCAGCACAACAAATAACGTGAGTTCCAGCTTCCAAAAGTAATTTTCTTCGAAAGACGTTTTAAACAGAAATGATAGACTTTTAATTAAGTAATTTGTATGTAACCGTCGTATGACAGTTACATAAAATAAGATGTAAAGTTATTTTAATTTTCAAATTACTCGTAATTTTATTCGTGTATTGGCCTTGAAATTTATTAGTACGGCTGTGCTGTATCTAGGGCCAGGGTTAATAGAAATACTGGAATGTACTTTGTACCACAATACCATAAACTAGTGTACTATTGTATTATAGTATAGCATACACTTCGTACGTGCGTGAGTAGGTCATTAGGTAGCCGTCGCTCACTGTGTGAAGGTGAATTTTTTGTGACTGCTTTTTCTAAACGGCATTGCCGGATTTTGAGTGCACAGCACCGAACTCCTGATCCCTGTCAACTCGTCGGGTCGTCTGGCTCAAGAGGACGCCCCGAGTACCACGAAGGAGGTGGATTTCGACAGTTGGAGGAAAAAAGAAAAAGGAAAAAGGACCCACCCGGTCGCAGGCAGTACCTCGACGGGAAACTGTATCTATTGTAGTTTCTTATACATATAACTATTAAAAAAAAAAAAATCTGGTGTGAAACACTCACACAACTTTCTCTTACTCCAGTTCTCAAAATGATATTGACAAATTTTATAGTTTGTGTACCAAATGTTATGAAAATTCGTCGAAAACTGAAAAAACTGTTCAGTAAAAGCGCACTTCCGGTTTACTAATTTTCTTGAAACTCGGAATTTGGCAACCCATTTATTTCTAACTAATTATGTTTGGATGATAGAATTGTATAATCAACTAGGATAGCACTTTAGATGAAAATCTAACCCCACCCCTCCCATAAAAGTGCCCTTAAAAGAATTTTCCCAGAGAAATGTTTTAGATAAAAGTTGTAGATCTTTGCATGCTTAGTTTATATACCAAGTTTCAAAAAAATCGTCGGAGCCATTTTTGAGAAAAGTCCAGCGGAAAAAGTGAATAAATCTGTAGTAAAGTGGTAAAGTAAACGCACTTCCGGTTATCCCGATCTTTTATTCAAACTCGGAATTTCAACAACAAATATAATTCTAATTAACATTATTTAGATGACAGAATTGTCTAACAAACTGAAATAGCACTTTAGTTGGATGGGAACCTAACCCCGCCCCTCCCCCAAAAGTGCCCTCCAGTGCATTTTCCCGGAGAATGTTTCAAATAAAAGTTGTAGTTCTTTGTATGTGTGGTTGATGTTTAAAGTTTAAAGAAAATCGTCGGAGCCATTTTTGAGTAAATTGCAAAAAAGTAAAAATCCAACTAGTAAAGTGGTACTTCCGGTTGAGGAATTTTTCCAGATACCCTTACAGGTCAGATCCCATGGTGACCTCTAAACCGGATATCAAATTTCAACTTTCTAAACATTTTCGTTTTTTGAGCTATGCTGTTCACATACATACATACACACCCACACGGACACCCACACACACACACACACACACGGACACACACACACACAGACAGACACATTTGCTAAAAACCACTTTTTTGGACTCAGGGGACCTCAAAACGGATATTTCCGGTGAAAACTCGATATCGAAAATTTGACACTCTTACAATACTTTCTCTTACTAGGAGTAAGAGAAAGTAAAAAGAGAAACAATCACTCGGCGGCTACCGCACTAAAGTACAGTGAAGAGGAAAAGTGTTCCCATTTGGTGACCTTAATACAGACTGAGGGCAGTTGTAAATTACGTATATTTTGAAAATCAAATTACTTAAAAATTATGTTACGTAAAAATGAACTACATTAAATTACTTATTTAGTTGTATCTTACCTATATTACGTACAGTAATTATATATATATATTATTTCCGTTCACTTTAACTTCATAATAGTTTTTTAATGTTTTATAATACAGAATTGGAATTATTTTTTTTTGTGTAAAGAGATTTATTTTGAATTTGGAATTCATTTTTTTTTTTGGGTAAAGAGAATTATTTAAGTTATTATTATTTTATTTTAATTTATTATTATTTTAAGTTGGAAGTCATTGTATCGTTTTGTTTCCGGGGTACTTACATAAATTTGTTCCAGGGCCTGGACAAAGTATCTATTTTTGATGTACATGTAGCTGAGAATTGCTGTTGAATTATACTTGAAATTTTTTGTTTTAATAAAGGAGTGTATAAGTACGTCTCAATTTCAACCTGTGTATTAATTAATTACTTGGACCAGAGATAGCAGCACAGCCAATTCACATAGACATACGGTTCGCTGTTGCCGTAAGCAATTAATTTTTTTTGTGTTTCTTTTATTCATTTAAGTTTAAATTACAACAGTGTGGCGCCCAAATTTTCCTTTTTCCCTCTGCTTGGATTTGTTTATCTCTTTTGATTTGTTTATTTATTTGGTTTTATTGATTTCTTTCTTTCTTTATTTATTTATTTTTAAAACCCTCATAACCCCGCCCGTCTCCACCTGCAGCCCAGCCGGGCATCTGAGAGTACACTGAGCAGGGAATTTGAGTGTAACAAGTATAATCAAGTTTAAAGAAACCCAGCGGAGTCGTTATCTAAAGAAATACTTGGAAATCTATGACAACATTTTACGAAATTCGCACTTTCTCTCCAGCTGCTTTTTCTTCAAAATAAGGAATATTAGCAACTAATTGGATTCTCATTACCGCTTTATAGGTGTTAGAACTCGTATAATGCACAGAAATGACACGTTTGAGAGAAGTCTAACGTCATCCCTTTCCTCCAACAAACTCCCCAAACACAAATTTGCTTAGAAAAAGTTATAAACAAAAATAATAAATCTACGAATGATTAGTTGGTATGGCAGAATTTAATATGCAAATCTTTAACCTTCGTTGACGAGAAAATCGTAAAAAATAAATCTTCCCCTAAAACCCCTTTTCAAAATCTATTTTTCCAGAAAAATGTGTACATATAAAAGTGGTAGATATATACGAGGTGTGTAAATTAAGTAATGAGACTGATTTTCTAGTGTTCGATCTGGCAACACTGGAGACGCGGCGCATGCGTGGTAGGGCAAGTAAACATCTGATACACGTCCAGTGCAAATTTGAAAATGCTAGAGTTGTTGCACTGTCCGTAGTGACTTTTTTTGTGAGCAAGGTTTTTTCAGTGCGTTTTAAAAATGAGTGACATCAATTACGAGCAACGTTGTGCTATCAGGTTTTGCTTCAGACTTGGGCACAGTGCAACGGAAACGTTTGAAAAACTGTGCCAGGCCTATGGAGACAATGTTTTGTCGAGAGCACAGGTTTTTAGGTGGTTTAAGTCGTTTGCAGAAGGAAGGGAATCAATTGAAGACGAGCCTCGCAGCGGAAAGCCTTCATCTTCAAGAACCGACGAAAATGTTGGCAGAATCCGCGATCTCGTGCGTTCAGATCGTCGTTTGACAGTCCGAATGATCGGCGAAGAGTTGAATTGACTCACACAACCGTTCATCAAATTTTGACTAATGAATTGGGGATGAGAAAAATTTGTGCAAAAATGGTTCCGAAAAATCTTTCACAAGAGCAAAAAGACATCAGAAAGGAAAGGAGCGGAGCCTTGACTTTTTGGGAGCAATTGAAAACGATCCCAATTTTTTGGAACGTGTTATTATAGGAGACGAGTCTTGGGTGTTTGAGTATGACCCAGAAACTAAGCGTCAGAGCATGCAGTGGCACACTTCAACCTCTCCAAGGCCAAAAAAAAACAGAATGAGCAAGTCAAAAACCAAATGCATGCTGATTTGCTTTTTTGATAGCCAAGGAATCGTTCACAAAGAATTTGTGCCTCAATGCCAAATGGTAAACCACCATTTTTACCGAGAAGTTCTTGAGAGACTTCGAAAAAGAGTCATGCGTGTGAGACCAAACATCAAAAACAAGTGGGTGTTGCATCACGACAATGCTCCGTGTCACACCGCGATTTCTATTAATGAGTATTTGGCCAGTAATAACATTCCTGTGGCTCCTCAGCCTCCTTATTCACCCGACTTGAGTCCATGTGACTTTTTTTTTATCCCCAAATTGAAAAATCACCTCAAGGGACGTCATTTTGGAACATTGGAGAATATTCAAACAGCCGTAACCGACCAACTGAAATCTATTCCAGTATCCGAGTTCCAGCACTGCTATGACGAATGGAAGAATCGTCTTCAGCGTTGTGTGGCTTCCCAAGGTAGTTACTTTGAAGGGGACAATGTTGAGTTGTAATTTTATTTGAATAAAAAAAAGATAAAAAATCAGTCTCATTACTTAATTTACACACTTCGTATATACATATAATATATTCGAGGATGGGATGATAAGTTGCCGAACTAAGAAGGAAGAAACAAAAATAATGACATAAATTCATTTTATTTCTCTACAAAATTTCCTCGTAAATTTATACACTTGCGCCACGGGCGCTCCAGTGCTCGGATTCCTATTATGCAGGCGCTTTCGTCCAGGTCTGGAAAATAGACGTTCTTCGCTGAGCTGACTTGGAATTACGTTCCATATTTCTTCTCAACAAGGAATTTTTTCAGGTTTGGGAACAGATTGGAATCTGAAGGGGCCAAGTCTGGTGAATAGGTGCATGCGGCACAACTTTTCAAACTACTATTCATGAATTTTAACCATCACACTGAGAGTTTTGTGGCAGGAAGCATTGTCCTGATGAAACAAAACTATCTTCTTCCCCAGAGCTGGCATTTTTTCCCCTTAATTTATTGCTTCAACTGGTCCAGAAGGTTAGAATAATGTTCGGCATTAATCGTCCGGCCCTTTTCTAAATAATCTAGATTTATACTTTTATAAGAAACTTCTGTTTTTGAATATGTGGATGGGCCCGCAATGCTGGATAACTTCTGGTATTTTATCCGTCGTAGCATGTATATTTATTTTCTTCCTGACCGGTTTCGGATTTTCATCCATCGTCAGAGCAAATTCACCAAGTTCGTGTAGAGAGTTCACTTCAACGTAATGTTTCTGTTACTTGTTACTCCCACTTGTTGGTTGTATATGATACCAACTTGTATATGTTACTTGTTACTCACACTTGTTGGTTGTATATACTACCAACAAGTGTGAGTAACAAGTAACAGAAACATTACGTTGAAGTGAACTCTCTATACGAACTTGGTGAATTTGCTATGACGATGGATGAAAATCCCTGACTGGTCAGGAAGAAAATAAATATGCATGCTATGACGGATAAAATACCAAACATTGTGTTTCTTATAGCGTCCCAAAAAATTGTGCCCATGACCTTTCCTACAAATGGGCTGCTTTTCGCTTTTTTCGGAGTACTGTTCACTGTTTGATCTTGGGCGCGTAATTGTGGATTCAGGTTTCATCTACAGAAACAAACCGCCGCAAAAAGTCTGTTGGGTTGGATTCGTAGAGAGCCAAACATTGTTCCGATATCATCACGCGTTGCAGTTTTGGATTTTTTTTTTTTTTTTTGAAACGCGCCACCCACCTTGCGTTTCAATTTTCTCATACCCAAGATTTCAGTTAAGATGATATGCGACCATTCATACTGGTTTTGTGGATGATTTCTTCGGTTGTAGCCGATTTCGATCTTCCAGAACGCTCTCAGCATCTTGATCGTGGTCGTATGACCACATTTGAAGTCCGCTATCCACATTTTGACAGTTGTACATGAAAGAACAGACTCTTCAAATGTTGCGTCCAATTCCGGTTTTATCCTATATGAGATAGTTCTTGATAAAAAAATATTTTATCAAGGCTCACACTTCACATTGTTAGCGTATTTGGAAATGCAGCAAAAAATGAAAACTTCAAACAGTCACAGATTAAAAAAAAAAACATAAAGTAGTCACATTTTTTGGTTATACTAAAGAAAGATGGCATTACAAGATGGCATTGTCAAAATGGCGCTGCAAGCGCATCTATTGGGAGGTCGGAAACTTATCATCCCATACTCATATCTAGAATAGACAAACGAAGTTAAAACAAATCATTGAAACCATTTTCTCAAGAAAATCGTAGAAAAATGAAAACTCTATAGTACAGTAAAGTGATATCTTTACAACATGACCTTCTCTTACAGCAATTCTAATAATAATAATAATAATAATAAGGGAAGGAAATAGCTAAGTGGTTAGCGTACTGCGGAGGACCCAGGTTCGAGTCCAGCTGTGCGCTACCCTTGGATTTTTTTCTTCCTAGGAGCCCCTACAGCTCACTGTCCGGTGATGGACAGTGTTGTCTGTAACGAGAGAACTTAGTCCGGAGGCCGACAGTGCACTGAGAAGGCTCCGGAAACCAATGATCAAGATGTTGACGCGCCTTAAATTAAAAAAAAAAAAAAAAATTAATAATACTTTGTTATAAATTAAATAAAGAAATACAATTTACAAGTATTATGCGGCTTGGATATTCTCTCAGCCGTAGTTAGAAGTAAAAAAATGTGAAAAGAAAAAATTATAAACAAACTAATTAAAAAAATAAAGAAATAAAATAATAATAAATAAAAAAGGAAACACACCTTGAAAAAAATCAAATAATAATAAATATGAATTAAAAATTATTATAAATAATAATAATAATAATACCATCTAAAAGAACATGAAGCTAATAATCCAATAATGGCTAGAAAAATGTAATAAGGGAAATAAACTAAATTCAATTAAGATTGTTGACCAAAACTGTTGAACAAAATAAAATAATTATAAAAAGTATTATGAAAAATCATTTATATAAAGAGACCAGCGTGCGAACAAAAATAAATAAGGAGATTATCCAATTATAAATGTTCAAACGGTTCAAACAATTATTCTCCCGTATACTTTCAACATTGTTTGGTGGATTTCATTACCTTTGATACCCTCTGCAACTCAAAATCTAATCACATCCGAGGCGCAATGCTCAAGCGGACTCACCATTATTAACTGAATACATTTGAGGTTATGCTTATCAAATACTTTCGAACAGCTGATGAGAAACTAAAAACAAGGATGCCAACTTGACGCGCTGAAATTATTATATTGATTAAACAAACCGTTTCTCAGCCTACAGCGATTTGTCTCGTTACTTATTGAATTACCTTCGTATTTAGAAAAATAAATGCAAAAATATTAAATGCGATAAAATCCTGAACCAGACTGTACCTTTTAACGCCAAACAGCCCGGGCACACTTGATCATATTTTTGCAATTTAGTGTGTTGGGCACATTGACGAGCTGAACCACAGTCAGAGAAGGGACCCTGAGTTAACGCACCTGGAATTCTGACAGTATAAGACATACAGCCAGAAAGTGCATACAGTCCTCCCTTACTCTCAAGATGCACACAAGGAACAGATGTCGGACTCACTTTCAATTCAAAGAATATAATTCAGAAATAATAATTTACCCCTTCATTTTGAAGAGCGCAATTCATTTAAAGTTAGGGCGTCAATGTTAGATTCTTCTCCAAAGCGGAAAGATTTTCCGCGAACTCCTCCTCCCGACATGCCAAACCTATCTTAGCTATTAATGAAGTCATCTGAGATTTTCACAAAGACATATTGTCAACAGAGAAACTAAAATTACAACCTTACTTTTGTACAAACTTGGACCAATTTGCAAATCAAAACACCTTCCTACAGATGACTTCCAAAACTAAAGCTCTTGAAAGACAGTGCCCAAGAAGATCCAAGACTTTAGAAATATATTGGAAACGCAACTTTAAAGTAAAGATAAATAACGAGTCCATACCTGTCTCCAAAAGGATCACATAATTTGGGGTAACTGTGGGAAGACTTTAACAAAAAAACCTAAATAATTTTTCCAACCCATCATAATATTGAAATCCCATAATATTTGGGGCAATTGACATAATTCTGAGTTGTATTTAATCCCACAATAAGGATAATTTCCGTCCTTAACCGTGTACCGTAAGAAAATGCATTATGGTGGCAAGCCTTACCCTCAACAGCTCTACAACTTCTCTAAGTCAATTTTTTCTGAAAAATGTTACAAATAAAAATAATATGTAACCACGTAGAAAAAATTAAAAGAAAATCTGTGAAGATATATTGGACATAATTTAAAAAAACAAACAAAAACCAATTTATGTAAAGTCACAAGTTCAGGGTATCCGATTTTTCATTGGTATTGGTATTTTCAGTTTCTCATACTCTTGAAAAGAGGAAGTATTGCAACGGGTCAAAATTTTCGAAGGCGAAACATATCCTTGATCTGCATGCTCCCCGGCTTGATTTTTTAAAAAAAATTTAAGAATGGAGTCAAGACATAGAAAGAAAGCAAGGACGGCCAACTTACATGACGTTGATGAAGCTTTACAGAAAACTGTCGTATCAAATCCAATCACAAATACCTGCACAATTCAATACAATTAATATTGAATAAAATCAACAAGTGTAGTGCGTGACAGAAATATTAAAGTCAATTCTTTACACGATACTTGATAAGACTTACTCTGACGATGGATGAGAATTCGAAACCGGTCAGTAATAAAATAAATATACAAGCTTCAGCTAGATAGAAGGTACTCAAAAATCCTCCCCCTCTACCACTCAATCTCTGTGTATGTGTGTGTGTATATATGATCAGCACCGCTCAAAAATGAAACGAATCGCACAAGTTCAAACTTACAATTCCATTTAGATATAACAATGGGACAGGAAGTTAGTAATCTATCAAAATTCCCCATCCAGAAAAATCACTTTACCAAATAGGTTTTTCAATTTTTTTTCTCATAAATTGAGAACACAACGATTTTCTTTAAGCTCATGTAAAAAATTCATTAAATTTCATTTAGGATGCATGGTTTGAGGGTTTAAAGCCGGGGGTGGGGGGTTGGATGGGTTTATGCTTTCCTCTAAAGTGTTATTTCAGTTTACTATACGATTCTATCATCTATATAGTATTAATTAGTATTAAATATGTTGCCAAAATTCCGAGTTTGAAGAAAATAGGTTGACCGGAAGTGTGTGACTTGACTACTAATCCGGGTAGTCCCCCTCCCTCGGTTTTCAGCGATTTTTTCCATAAAGATAACATCAGGTTTCATTAACTTGGTATAATAACCAAAGTTCAGAGCTTTTGTTTGTAATTTTCTACCAAGAAAAGTTGATTTTTGAGGGGTTTTGTTGTAGCTGGTGGGAAGGGGTAGTCACGCTTCATTTAAAAAAAGTCGTGTTATTAAGTTTAGAATTTTTCCCATTGATATAAAATTGAAGACAACCAAATATTTTACTAAACATTGTAAGTTGGAATAAAATTTTTGAATTATAACTATGTAAATTGTATTAAGACAACGTCATGTGAGTGTTTCATGACAGGTTATTCAATTATTTTTATTTTTTTTAATTTGTTAAATCTAGTTAACACTGCCCCTTAATTATAAAAACATTAACACATTTCAAAGACAAACTGTCTTTATGTATATCTAGGGGCCAAGGTTATTTAAATAAAATACATATAAGATAAACTTGAATAATTGCCTAGTTGGTTGATGCATGGACATATAATTATGAATGTGTAAATGTAATGTGTGTATATAGTTAATAGTGTACAATAACTTCAAGGTAGATGTGCGTATGTATGTATAACAATACTATGGCGGAAGAGGAGTACGCTCGGGTGTATGTGTGTGTGCGACTAGGACGCACCCTGGCGGACAAAACATGCGGCTTGCTTCAGTATTGACCGGGTAGCCGCTATGGCGAGTGTACCCACACCTCAGACACCCGTACTCACTGTTGGATGTCGCATGCTTAGATCGCCTTCACACGAAAGCGTCACAACGGATCTTTCATTATTTTCTGTATCATCATTATCTTCAGAAAGACGCGGTGTACATTTTGCCGCAAGAGGGCCAAGTCCGAATCCAGAATCCAGGCCACAGAGGTTTGTGGATTTATTAATTTTATTTTTATTTTTAAAATGAGAATCATAACTTCTTTGCTTGCAACCTTTGTTAAACTATAATTTATTTATTTATTTATTTATTTTTTTTGACGAATTTAACAAAATATTTATAAACTGAGAGTAGAGAAGTTATTGTACAGTAATAAGCATAATAATGTGATCGCCGGTAACAAATCCCACGGCATGACAAACACGCCCGGATCAATCCCTTACCTCCCTCTACTCAGGGGGGGGGCTGATGCCCAGCCTCTTATCTCAAACTTCTTGACGTGTACACTCACACAAATGGAACAGTTGACTACTATTACCTGTAGCCTACACTATCAATGTCCCAACATTGTTAAAATATACACAAAACTTCATTATTTATATTATTATCAACCATTTTATTCTCTTCTCTTATCTTATTAATATTTATTATTACACTTTAGACTGACATAGAGATAATAAATAGCACTTCATTGAATCAAAACAAGAAATTAAATAATCAAATGCCAAGGTTCCTTAAATCTGTCTCACGACAACATTCTCTTTTTCCGAACACTCTTATTTCACGCAATAAAAAAAATCTGGTGTGAATCATTCACACGTCCTTTCTTTTTCTCCAATTAATACAATTTAATTAACAATTTTTTTTTTTAAATTGTAATATTATAATCGTTTAGTTGGGATGACCATAAAAAAAAAACGTGATAAGGTTATACACATACAATATACATGAGTGGACATTGTGGGCGCTTCTGTCTCAACCAACAAAGCTTGTAACAGCAGTTTAAATTTAAACTTAACTGACAAACGCCCCCAAATTCCTTTAAAATCATTTGGGGGGCGGGTAATGTTTCGAAATAAAAGTAATACGTTTTTATTTATGAAGTACTACTTCCAGTTAAAACTGATTTTCTTCAAATTTTTCAAATATATCTTAAAATATAATAAATGTAGTAAAAAACCACAAAGTATAGTGAAATGTTTACTTTAGAGGAAAGCTTAACGTTTCTGTTTCTCCCACAACCTTCTCAAAAATAACGTTTCCTGGAAAAAACTTCAAATAAAAGTGATAGACATTTATATGTGTATATAGTATACGAAGTTATTTAAAGTAAGACCTTACGTCATTTTCGAAAACATAGCGGAAACTGAATTAAAAAAAAAAAAAAAAAAATTAGTAAACACGCACTTCCGGATGACCAATTTTGATTGAAACCTTTGTTCGTTAGTGGTACCTAAAAACAAAAATTACCCAGTTTGCTCATTTTTGCCATTCGTTAAATATTTTGAAAACTCAATTTCATAAATTTGACATAATCGTAATACTGATTAATTGAGTAAAAGAAAGTAAATATGTTTCTAATAAAATAGTAAAATATATTCTGATAATATGTTAATCAAATTAATAACCGAAGGTAATTGAAAGTAGACAAATCAGTATAGAACACAAACGACTTCCTTTTATTAAACTTTAAATAATTATCATAAGACTAATTTCCTTTCTACTTATAATGTTATCTTCAATGTTTCGTTATCTTAAATATTAAATCAGTGAGAGAATCTAAATTAAAAAAAAAAAACATTTTTGAATGAACGTGACCTTCCACCTCCGCTAGCTTACTCCTAAAATTGCTTACTACGACAAATGTTTCAAAACAAAAATTTGTATACTAAGTTCATTGAAACTCATTTAGTATCTTTATCAAGAAAAATCATGGAAAACTGAAAGAAAAAAACGTTCAGTAAAGTTGGAAATGTAACCGATTTTTTTCCAAAACTTGGAATTTTGGCATAATACGTGGGCAAAATGAAAAGTTCCCTGCATAGAAATGAAAATGTGTTTTTTTATTTTAAAAATCATTTATTTCTCAATGTAGTTCCCCTTTAGTTCAATAGACTTTGTCCACCGTTTCTCTAATAACTGAATTCCTGGAAGGTCTTCAAAATATCCATTAACCGCTACTATCTATCTATCACCACTTCATTTGACCCAAAACATTTTTCCCGCCACAAATTTCTTAAGGTTTGGGCATAGATGAAAGTCAGAGGGAGTCAAAAATCTGGCGAATAGGGAGAATGTTCTAACAATTCATACTTCAAATCTCTCAATTTTCCCGCTGGCAAAGTGCCTCAGTGTGCGGGTGCATTGTCCTGGTGAAAGAGGATTTCTTTCTTTTGCAAACCAGGCCTTTTCTCTCTAATTTTTTTCACCTAGTGGTCAAGAAGATTTGCGTAGTATTCCCCATTAATTGTCTGACCCTTTGGCAGGTAGTCAATTAAAAGAATCCCAAGAAACACTAGCCATAACCTTTTGTAGCTGATGCAATTATCTTTACTTTCTTCGGTGCAGAGGACCGGCTTCTACCCACTGCTTGGACTGTTATTTTGACTCAGGTGTAAAGTGGTTAAACTCACGGTTCATCCATCGTAACAAATCGGCGCAGAAAATCGGATGGATTCTTCTTAACATGGCCCAAACTTTACTGAGAAACTCGATTCCTCATATGTTTGTGATCAGAATTTAACAAATGCGGCACTCATCTTGGACAAAGCTTTCACATAATGAGTTTTTTATTTATTTTAAAAATGCCTTTAATTCTCAATGTAGTCTCTCTTTAGTTCAATACACTTTGTCCAATGTTTCTCCATCCCTGAAGTGCGATTCTGGAAGGTTTTCAAAATATCCATTAACCGTTACTACCACCTCTTCATTTGACTCAAAACGTTTTCCAGCCACAAATTTCTTAAGGTTTCGGAATAGATGAAAGTCAGAGGGAGCCAAATTTGGCGAATAGAGAGGATGTTCCAACAATTCTTATTTCAAATCCCTCAATCTTCCCGCTGCCCAAGTGCCTTTGTGGGCGGGTGCAATGTCCTAGTGAAAGAGGATTTTTTTTTTGCAAGCCAAGCGTTTTCTATCTAATTTTTTCATCTAGCTGGTCAAGAAGATTTGCGCAGTATTCCCCATTAATTGTCAGACTCTTTGGCAGCTAGTTAATTAAAAGAATCCCAAGAAACACTAGCCATAACCTTTCCAGCCGATGCAACTGTCTTTGCTTTCTTCGGTGCGGAGCCACCGGCTTCTATCCACTGCTTGGACTATTGTTTTGATTCAGGTGTAAATTGGTTAAACTCACGGTTCATCCATCATAACAAATCGGCGCAGAAAAACGATTGGATTCTTGTTAAAACGCCGCAAACATTGCTGAGAAACTCGATTCCTCATATGTTTGTGATCAGAATTTAACAAATGCGGCACCCATTTTGCACAAAGCTTTCACATAGTGAAAATGAGTTTTTATTTTATTTTAAAAATGCAATTATTTCTCAATATAGTCTCCCTTTAGTCCAATACACATTGTCCAACGTTTCTCCAATAACTGGATTCCTAGGAGGTCTTCAAAATATCCATTTACCACTACTATCATTTGACCCAAAATGTTTTCCAACCACGAATTTCTTATTGTTTGGGAATATATGAAAGTCAGGGGGAGCAAAAAATCTGGCTAATAGAGAGGAGAGGATGTTCCAACAATTCATACTTCAAATCTCTCAATTTTCCCATCAACAAGCGCCTTTGTGGGCGGGTGCATTGTGCTGGTGGTGGAAGAGGATTTTTCTTTTGCGAACCGGGCCTATCTCTAATTTTTTCATCAAGCTGGTAAAGAAGATGTGCGTACTATTCCTCATTAATTGTTTGTTCCTTTGGCAGGTTGTCAATTAAAAGAATCCTAAGAAATAGTAGTCATGACCTTTTGCAGCTGATGCAATTATCTTTGCTTTCTTCAGTGCAGAGCCACCGGCTTCTATCCACTGCTTGGACTGTTGTTTTGACTGAAGGGTAAAGTGGTTAAATCCACGGTTCATCCACCGTTTCAAATCGGCGCAGAAAATCGATTGGATTCTTCTTAAAACGCCGCAAACTTGGCTGAGAATTGTGATTCCTCAGTTAAGCATTTAACAATGAGGCGGCACCCGTCTTGCCCAAAGCTTTCTCATACTGAGTTCTTCATGTAAAATGTGCCGGGCCCTTTCTTATGAGATGCCTGTAGCTGTCTCATACACCTAAAAACGTCGATCATCTAGAAACCATTATGGTATATTATTCACAAAATGGGAGGGCAAACCCTACGCTATCCAAAGCCTCCCAGGGCCCATATAGCTACCCCTAAAGAATAATAACCACTGGGACTAGAACGAAAATCCAGGCCCAGGTTTTAACCATCTAAGTTTCACCACAGACCGAACAAATCGGATCAAAACCTTAAAAGGACACAGCTTAAGATCCTCTACCGATAACCATTATGGTATATCTTCTCGATATTTTCTACGCTAGTCGCGGTTTTTTGGCCGTCCTTCATTTGAATCATCTTCAATCGACGTACGACCACGTTTAAACTCAGCTGCCAATATTTTTTACTGTTGATATGTTGTTGTTTTTTATTTAAGGCGTCTCAACATTTGTGGTCATTTGCGCCCGGCGCCTTCTCAGTGCACTGCCGGCCTCCGGACAGTGTTCTTCCGTTACAGACAACACTGTCCATCACCGGATAGTGAGCTGTAGGGGCTTCTAGGAAGAGAAAATCTAAGGGGAGCACGGCTGGATTCGAACCCGTGATCTTCGCGTTGCTAGTCCAGCGCGCTACCACTGAGCTAATCCCTTCCCTCAAACTGTTGATAACGAAGATGCAGACTCCTTTATACACTTTCACCAACTTTGGATGAATCTCTGTTAGCGATAAACCATCCAAAACGAAGAATTTTATGACGGAACAGGATTCAAGTTTATTAATTTTGTCAAAAACACATAACACGCTTACTTTAAACAGCTGTATAGATCAAACAAACTATTTGTCTGATCAAATTCACATTTAGTATTTACTTTTGCAACAAGTGTGCCAATATAACAAAACAGTAATTTCATTTTTGTAACAGTTCCATCTATGGGCTAGGCCGAGAACTTTTCATCTTGCCCCTAGTATGTAGTTTAAAGAAAATCTTTGGAAACCTTTTTCAAGAAAATTGCAATAAACTATTACTTATTTCATTTTGTGGTCATTGACTGGTTTTGTAGGAGTTTGCTCATTAAAAAAAGGATGTTTTGGTAAAACAATGTGATAATACTGAATTGCAGTGAGCAAAATCAGTTTTACTTACTGTATTGTTGATAAAAGTATGTAAACAGATTGTGTTCTGTGCAAGCCTGTGTTATCACACAGTTTCACCCAGAATTCTTGATTTTTTTTTAGCGAACGCCGACACCGATAGATGACTATAAGATTTAAGGAGGGAGGCTATTGTAAGAGTGTTGTGAGGAGATGTTGGTTGTTGATGATGAAGGATAAACACCTTAAGATTTGGTTTAAGATATATATATATATATGACTGTATACCAAAGACTTTACACTTTAAAGTTTAGAACCTAACTGAACTGACAGACTGACGTGGCTAAACGATATGTACGGAGTGTGAATTAACAGAATGATGTCTGACGTGTAAGACTGAATTGAACAGAATGACTCTCTGACTGTCTCTCTCGTATATATATACACTCGCCGAGCCTCTCCTCTCTGTGCGAGAGGGGCTGTTTCTCTCCGCTAGAGTGGATGAGTGGTGGGGGTTCAGTGGTTCACTAAGGCCACTACACTATGATGGAAAAGTATCTCTGATACACGACTTTCTCTTACTACAATCATTAAATAATTTCTTCGGACTAGAAGTTAGTACTAAAAGTTCGTTGATTTCAATAAAACGAGGAGGCCGGGTGAAGTTGTTCGCGTCCGAGATTATTCTCACGTGCCCCTGGATATCCAACTAAACGAATATCATAAATCGCCAGCGCTGCCTAGTTCTTTTGTACTAGGCCGCGCGATAGAATGGCCGAAGTCATGGCTAGGAAAAAAAAATTCAATAAAACGCCACTTTTGACCCAAGATCAACCAGCCTCCTAGAAACAATTTTCTAGGAATAACGTATCAAAGACAAGTGAAATGTCTTTGTTTGTTTTGTTGTTTGGTACTTTATAGTTAGAATTCCATGTTTAAAGAAACTCTTAAGTGCCTTTATCTGTAAAATACCAAAAAAAAAAAAAAAAAAAACCTAAAAAATTCGTACGTCCAGTCAACCAGTTTTCTTGAATTCAGTAGTTTGGTAAGGCAATGATTTCTTGTTATTATATCGTTTAAGAATAAGAGGTATGGCACTTTAGAGGAAAATATAACGCCACTTTCTTCCCAGAATTCTCTCAAAAATGAAATTTTTTTTTGTCGAAAAAAATGTTTCAAATAAAAGTGAGATCTACATGATCTACATGATCGCAAAAAAAAATGAAAAAAGCAATTCAGTAAAGTGGTACTTCCGACAGACTAATTTTGTTCATAACCCTTTTTACTGGGTCTCTAGTAGCACTTTAGACGAAATAATAAATTTGTACTTGCTGTGATAGCGATGGGTATATCCCATCTTAGAGATAAAAGTAGGTTAAGTATAGAAGTAATACTAGAGGGGTGTTTGGGCCTTGAACCAAATACTCGGAACCCATGCGCACGTTTCCCACCATCATCCAGGCGGCAATACACGCTATTGGAAGGTGCGTTCAGTTTAACCTTGACAGAGGATATCGGAATCAGGATATAGTTATCCTATCCAATAGTCAGGCTGCCATTAAAGTACTGAGCTCCTATGTTATCAGTTCTAAAATGGTATGGGAATGCCTATGTAAGCTTAATTACCTAGGCAGAAGAAATAAAGTTACCCTATTCTGGGTGCCGAGACATGTCTGCGTGGAATGTAATGAGGTGGCCGACACCCTGGCAAAAGTAGGCGCTGCATCTCCTTTCTCTTGAAGCCGGAGCCCTTTTGCGGAGTCAGCGACCAGGTATTCTTACAAGAAATCAAGAAGGAAGAAGTGGCGAAAGGAGCTCGTCTCTGGTACACTCTCCCGGGACTGAGGCAGGCCAAGGCCTGTTTGGAAGGCCATAACCAGGAAAGGTCGAAAGCCTGCATCAGTCTGAGTAAGAATAAGATCCCGAAATTCTTACGGGATTTCTTACGGGGCATTGCAGACTCTGGGGGCACCTGAGGAAGCTGGCCCTAGAAGACGATGGCACATGCAGATTCTGTGGCGAGATGGAGGAAACTCTGATACATCTCCTCAGAGATGCGATGCCGTCATCATAGAAGATTTAACAGCCTGGGACGTTACCAGTTAGGGGAGAAGGAAATATCCACCCTAGAAACCTCCAGGAGTTCTCCAGGGATTCCTTAGGGAGCTCAACCTGGAGAGGATGCTTAGATGAGCAAGCTCATCTACGACACCAGAGGGGTACAATAGATCATTAAATGGTCGCAGTGCAGAACCTCTCCCCCCCCCCAAACACCTAGGCGAAATAATAAATTTGTAGCTGCTGTGTTAGCGATGGGAATACCATCTTAGAGATAGAATTAGGGTAGGTATAGAAGTAACTAGCCCAGAAGACCGCGCCAATGACATTGTAAGGTACTATAATTAAACCTTGAAATTTAATATCACAAAATTTCCAATAAAAGGGGGGGGGGAGGAATGTTTCCAATAAAACTGAAAGGTTTATATCTCTGTTAAGTGACCTAAGTTTAGAGGAAATCGTTACAGCTATTTTCAAGAAAATACTTATTCAGTAAAAATCTGTTATGAAATTCACAGTCTGCAATTTTCAAACTCAAATACCTCTTTATTAAAGGCCTGTTTTATTAATATCTAATTATTAAATGATTACAAGATCGTTTTTATTAGGAAAAAGAAAAAAACCACAAGTTATCTAGAAAGAGACAGAAACAGCGGGTTACCAATTGCCGGGCAGCTCGATATATGTATATTTCCACAATAGGTAGTAGCAACACCGGCAACTAGTTGTAATCTTGACATATAACGACAATGTTACCCGGTCTTAGAGCAATATTTCGATATTTTAAGCAATACTACCGGCAATTTGCCAGCCATACATAACCATAGCAAGTTATTCAATTAGAATGTTGTTGCCCATCTTAAGATTTACGAAATGTTTTATTATACACTAGAGGTTTAGGAGAACCCTACTGAAAGGAATTTAATTATAATTATTAAGGTTACCATGTACCACACAAAGTATAACATCCTTAAATTCTAATGATAAAACATAAATTAATTAAAAAAATGTCCATATCAATTTTTGAAAGAAATATAACATAAAATTGGCAGACCAGACGTGTCTTGTCGTTGTTAAGTAACGCATTAAGTCTTGCAGCAATGGACAGTCAGTTGTCAATTAGATGAACCCAATTTTGGTAATATATCGTCGTGTTTCTCTTCCACACACATTCTGTTCCTACCAAAGATTTTGAACCTAATTTCCACACAATTCAAGCAATCTGTCATATGATGATAGATGGGTGTTTTTCTTCCTCTGTTCGACAAACCCTACAAAAGTGGTCTAGCATGAGCCCCCCCTTACAAAGAGGTATGTCCTTAAACCACAATGCGCAGTAAGGGATCCAACCAGATGCTTGAAAGAGAGAGAGAGAGAGAGAGAGATCTATGAAAGACTGAGCAATATTTTTAAATATGTAATAGAAACTTTCAGAAGATGGTATGTATAGAAAATATCTATCACAAGTGACAAATAGTTCTGTATTAGAATACCACTAAAAAAATTATATTAATTGGCAAAACTATGTATTAAGTAGAAGGCAAATAGATTGATTTTTACAGAAATATACTCAAAGTGAAAACGATACATCTCCATGTTTACCATGTACATACATACTACATTGACCTTTGTACACTTTATCCTTTTGTTTGACTGTCACTTGTTATTGTTGACTTAGAAAGAGGTATTAAGTTCTCACTAATAGCCGTCAGGACCCCCAATGAGCATCTCAGACAGCCGACAATCCACACTGTGCTCATCATACGGATGAATGCTGTGAAGCTATCAATGACTGGAAGCTTAACAGCAGGCATATGTCTAAAGACACCTATACACCTCCCCATTTCCTAAAATACATCCTTCAAGAAAGAAAGCTTTTTTGCAGTCTTCTAGAACAATCTAGTATCAAATTAGAAGTGAAGATACATAAACTCAGCGCCTTCAAAGCAAGTTGCTCCTCTAGGTTGTAAACACAGGGAATTCAGTATTAAAATTATGCCTTCCTTGCGAAAATGTTCTGATCCTAAGGAGGGAATACGCGCGGAATTAGGAAAAGATAGGCGATCAAACCAAGTGGAATCCTCCAGGAGTTCTCCAGGGATCATCCCAAGTGAAATATTTTCCAAATAGGTTCCCCTATTAGGAATCCTGAATGGAACAGACTTATTGTAAGAACCGTCAAGTGGAAGCTTCAAGTCTTTTTATGAGCTTAAAATAGGAAATGCTTTGACCATCGGGATCTTATTTGCTGAAATATATCTAGATAACTGATTCTTGAAATAACACTCCCTTGCTATGTACTTTTTGCAATGCATTGGGGAGCGCTATGAAAATGAGAAAGATCCTTTCTACAAAAACTACATACTAGCTATGTAGTTACTAATATGTTTGTAATGGGATAGTATGTACTTACCACCACTTTGTGGATCTTTACATGTCACATTACTTTATCTTATTCCTATTATTCGTGCTTATCTCACGTGCATTAGCCCTACAATTCTTAAATTTTCACCAATTTCCCCTAAGTCATAAACTCGACACCCAAAACGAATATCTGGCATTCTTAATTAAACTTTCTTAAATGAAAAAAAGAAAAAATTATGTCCTATCTTCTACTAAAAAAACTGGGAATGAATCATAAAGAATAAAATTGCTTTCAATTATAATCTTAATTTGATATACGATATTGCGGGGGAGGGGTGTTGTTAAGCATTGAAAGGGCGTTGATTTCTAATAAGCAATAACAAAGTTTAATGTTGAGTTTGATTACATAAACAAACTCAATTTAATCATCAGAAAGCAAACAATTTCTTTAATTTATAACCCAGTAGGATTTTCTTGAGTGAAGTGGATTTGGGTCAATATAAATTTTAATTATTTATCAAGGACCAAAATAGATTTATTTAATTGGAGAAATTCAACGATTTTATTCAAATTATTCATTTAAATTATTGCAATTTTATATATATACATATTGACATAGATTTTACTATAATCTTTCTTAAATGTGAAAATTTTATAATACTTAACCTCTTGGCAAAAGAATGACGTCAATAGCGCGTCATGATGCCCACGCTAGTTACAACGAGGCCAATGACGTCATGGAATTCGATGGAAAATCAAGTTTTACCTTCATACATTTATGAAAATATAAAGTACTTAAATATTACGTAAATATATATACTTGGATACTTATATATTTTAATTGGAAAAGTTCAACGAATCGACCTATTTATGGTATTTCGTTACAAATGGTTCTCTCCCCTCTAATCAACCAAATTTAAAAATGAAAATTATTTTTCTTCATTCCTTTCAATTGCATTCAGTATTTCACTATATAAAAAAAAAAAATTAATTTTTTTTTTTTTATTAATCTAATAATTTGTTACTTTCTTTACTGCGGCCAGCGATGGTATAGTGGTTATGAGCATGGACTTGTAAGTGGGAAATCCACGGTTCGAATCCCGCATATAACTGCTAAATTTTATTATATTCGTTTAAAAAATATCAATGGTAAATTTGTTGCTTCCCCGCCCCTCGCCCACGATATCTAATTTGGTAGCTGGACACGTTTAGTAATGTCCCACACTTGTGCGCTTTCCTCTTCCACTTCCCTTTCAACTTGCGCTTCCTCTTTCCATTTCAACATGTGTTGCGCATGCCTTTCTAGCATACCTCTTGAGGCATTCAATTTGCTGTCCACACTTCATCCGTTCAGTGTGCATTTTATCGATGGATTCAGAAGCGGCATTAGCTATTTGTGCACCTTACCTATTTTTGAAAAGTGCATGAAAAAGAAAAAAAAGCAGCGAGCCCTCATTTTATGAAACCATTTGCAACTGAGCTTAATAAGGGCTCACCTAAAAGAGTATTTAATTACAGGCTATCGAGAGCAAGGAGAATCGTTGACAAAGCTTTTGGGTTGATGGCGCTTGCGTTCAGAATTTTTCGTAAGCCTATAGAAGCTGTGGTTGATATAGTGTTAACTTGTCTTCTGCTTCATAACGCAGCCGGATGCAGCAAGACAGTATTCACCTCCTGGAAGTTTTGATCACGAGGATGAAAGCACTGGTGAAGTTTGGATTTGTGGCAGATGGAGAGAAGTTACTTCCAGTAATAATGGTATGGAGACCTCTACAGCAAGTACCATGGAACCAAGCATCACTTCTCGCACTTTTGTTAGCATATAATTTTAAATTTACATCCCACAAAACTGTTTGAAGATGATAATCTTCTATAAAATCAAGTGTCTCTTGATTACAGACATAATCAGAAATTTACTGTCGGAGATATAGTAATTAATAATTTCCTTTAATAGTAATTAATAGTTGAATAATATCAATCTATATATATAAAAATTCAGCATCCGTATGTTTGTGCCCGCAATAGTCGAAAAGTATTTGATGGATTGACATGAAATTTTTACACAACGTTGCATTTCTATATAAGAGTGTTTATTTATACTTTTTACTCGGAAGTTTCCACGGAAACGGGAAATTCCGAGCGTTTCGCGAGGTTGGCAGAAATAGACAGACTCAGACGCGTTGCGATAGTGGCGCGCTCTGTGAACCTCTTTCTCAACTACTTATAAGTACCTCTATTCGGAAGTTCCCACGCAAACGGGAAATTCCGAGCTAAAATCCGTTCAATCGGCCATATTGTGTTAGCACTTGCTTCTTCAGGTATTGCTGCTACGTTGATAGACGGAAGTAGAACAGCGCATTCAGCTCTTAAACTGTCACTAATCATGCACTTCACAGAAAACCCAACATGTAACATTTCTAAAACATCAAGAATGGGAAAGGTTCTTCGGGCGTGCAATTGCAATAGACCATACATTGAAAGACTTGCGAAATAATCAGGGTCCATTTGGTGGAGCATTGGTGTTACTATCCGGTGACTTCAGGTAAACGCTTCCAGTGATACCTCACTCAACACCAGCTGATGATTGAAATATTCAACTTTTTGGAGCACAGTAAAGAAAATTATTTACAACGAATTAAACTTCTAAACGTCCAACAGCTGCCATATTTTCAAGACAATTACTCGAACTCGGTAACGGCACTGCTCCTACAAATCCAGAAACGGGAAAAATCACCTTCCCATCTAATTTCTGCAAGATTGTACATTCAAAAGAAGAATTAGTAGACAAGGTATTCCAAAGCATCGAAACAAATTATCAAAGACATGCATGGTTAAGCGGAAGAGCCATTCTAGCGGCTAAAAATGTCGACGTACACGATATGAACAATATCATTCTAAATAGAATCGCAGGTGAAACAGTGACATACAAATCCATTGACTCTGTGAGGGACCAAAGTGAAGTAGTGAATTTTCCAACGGAATTTCTTAATTCACTCGATGTTCCCGGATTACCGCCTCACATTCTAAATTTGAAAATTGGAGTGCCAATTATATTACTCCGAAACATTAATCAGCCAAAGTTATGAAATAGTACACGATTAGTATAGTTGAATAATTGATGAATAATCTAATTGAAGCAACAATTCTCATTGGACCTCATAAAGGTGAAGACGTACTACTTCCAAGAATACCACGTAGTTCGAGTTCAAACGACTTCAATTTACAATACGTCTTGTGTTCGCTATGAGTATCAACAAAGCGCAAGGACAATCTTTACAAGTGTGCGGTTTGAATTTAGAAAACGAATTCTTCTCTCATGGGCAAATTATACGTCGCATGCTCCAGAGTCTGTAAAACCATCTGATCTTTATGTTTATGCAGAAAACGGACAAACAAAAAATGTAGTCCATTCACTAGCTTTACAATAAAATAAGACTTTCAGTTAAAAACATTTTTTCTTTCTTTCCTTTCAGATCACAGCAACACAAAGTAAGGTATTAAATTGAATGATGTGTTTTCTTGCTGAATCTATGTTAACTATAATACTTCTATTTACTTTCCTAAAAATCAGACAGAGCCACAGCGAAGCGTGGCCGGGTTAGCTAGTTACTAATAAAACTTATTATTAAAACAATAATTAAATAATATTTAAAATTAATTATATAATATATAACCTATAAAAATATGATCACACAACACGTAGCGAGATCAACAAGACGCCTGTTAATTCTGAACGATAATCCAAGTAGCTGGGATTCACGTGCGCTGTGGTTGCGTCACGAAAATAAAGGCCCATTCAACTTCCATGAGTTATGCAATAACACATGCCTCTCGTTCATCACACCGTGCGCTATGACGCATGCCTCTCTTGAAAGAAAAGTTGCACCAGTGTGGACATATCCTTAAATACGCCTGAAAAAAAAATAGGCATTACTTTACTTTACTTTCTTTAACTCCTGGTAAAAGAGTAAGTATTGCGATCGTGTTAAATTTTTTAAACTATGTTTCTATCAAAAATTGATGTTTGAGGTTCCCTGAGAACGAAAAAAAAAATGTTTTTTAGCAAATGGTCTGTGTGTGTTTGTGTGAACAAGTTTTTGCGAACACGAAAAATCGCCAGACGCACAAACTTGATATTCCGTTTAGTTACTATTATCACATCCTGAACACGAAGGTTTCGGGCCAAAAATCCATCCGCCGGGACTGCAACTTTAATTAATTGTGTTTCCAGTTTATCGTGATTATCTCCAAATATTTTCTGTAAACTTCGTACACTATCTACACACATAAATACCTATCACTTTTATTTCAAACATTTTCCTGAAAACAGTTAACTTCTATTTTCTATTCAATGTATGGTTCTACCACTGATATAAATATTAATATACATTAGAAGCATTGATAAAATTCCAAATATGAAGAAAATCGGTTACCCCCCCCAAAGTACGACTTTTCCAGAGTAATTTTTTGAATTTTTTGGAATTTTCCCCCCAAAAAAAGAAACACTAACATTTTCCATTAAACTTGTTAATACTCCTGCACAAATATAAACATATCACTTTTATTCGAAACTGTTTTCCAATGAAATTTATTTTTATTAGTTGTGCGAAATTTATGATGTTAAAATTTCAAAATGATATTTTTGCAGTTTGTTTAATATTGGTGTGATAGATTGCTACGCTTTATTATTGTATAATATAAGCATTTCTCTATCTGCCAAGATTGGTAGGAAGACACTTCTTGTCCCTTCCTCCAACTCTATATTTATGTCAAAACAAATATGTAACATATGGAGTTTAAAGAAAATTTATCATTTTATCTATAATTATATTAATAGGATTAAGAGAAAGTTGTGTTAAATATTTTCACACCAGATTGTTTGTAAACAAAAGAGAACTTTATAACTTCGATAAAATTATAAATAAACTGAATTGTTGTTTATATCATGTATTTAACATTATTAATAATCAATCTTTATAATATATTTATTCTGAAATTCTTTATAATTATTATTGTATTTATTAAATGGAATTATTTATTTTTTTGAGACAATCTAATAAATAAAAGATAAACTATAATTACAATATTATATTAATTCTATACGTAATAATGATAATAAATTATTATTATTATATTGTAAAATAGATGTTGATAATTATTATTATAAATAACACATTGTTCAAATATTATCCTTTATGTTAAATATATTAATTTGATAAAACTGTTTTTAACATTATTTTTTTTTTTTGTGAAAAACGATTAGAAAATAAAGGCGTGATTTATGGTTTTTCTCAGATAAGATCACTATTATATTCTCTTATTCCTCAGTAAGAAATATTTTAATCATCAAATTTTCTATATCGAGTTTTTACCGGGAAATTCACGTTTTAATGTCCCCCAAATCCGAAAAAAAGTGGTTTTTAGAAAATGTTCTCTTGTGTTTGTGAAAAACAGCATAGCTCAAAAAATAAAAAATCTCAAAAAATCCAAACTGCGACAGTAAGTTATCTGTAAAAATTTCACAACGGAATTACTAAATTATTGAATGATTTTTTTTTTTCACTTTTTTTTCCGATTTTCACGAAAATAGCTCCAACGATTTTCTATAAGCTTGTTTATCAAATACACATATTAGATTAGATTGACAGAGGGGAAGGGTGGGCCTCATTTCACTGCAATCTACATTAAGACGTCTATTGTGAATCCGCTAAAATTATAGCATATCCCTCTCCGAAGCTGAAAGTGGCTTCCTCATGAAGCTCGTAACTTCAAGGTCTCCAGTTGAAGAAACCTTGTCCTTGTTAGGCCGGCACATTCACGAAGGATGTGTACCGGAGTTTTCTCCTCGACCTTGCAGAATTGGCATAACGCTTATCTGCAAGTAATAGTAATTGGTGCATGTGCCTACTCAGCCTACAATGCCCTGCTAATAGACCCACTTTTAGCCTTATGTCCTTTCGCTATGGCCCAGTAGGTCTCTGGTAAATTTAGACAAATGTCTTTCTTTTTTTTTTTGAGAATGAACCTTGCGGTTATTATTATGATCTGGGGTTGCATAATTTGTTCACACCTTATTCTTTGTACTAAAAAATTATTTCGTTGTTTTTATTTTTCATTTATTGCTGTTAATAGCGTTACCATTTACTGACTCACATATTCGCTTTCATTCATATCTACAAGTTCTCCAATAAATACTTTCATCCTAATAAATACACTCACACCACAGAACAAACACATGCATGTACTATTTGGTCGGGATAGAGTACTCAATATTTCTCTACCCCTAAATCTTAAGCCTAAAGTCTGAAATATGTTATGTACATCTATATACAAGTATGGACTATTTACATATAAATTCAGATTTATTATTTCCACTAAATTTTTTTTTATAAACTCTAATATTTTTTAAAAATTTTATTCACCCGGTCGATGATAGCTGGATCACAAATGTCTCTTAATGAAGAGTTTAGCCAGCCTCTGTCTTGGTGTTCTGTCCCACTATTGCAGACGCTGTTCTTCTATCCAACTATTGATAAAAGTTTGAATTAGGCTCCTGTACAACTCGTAGAAGGGTTCGGGGCCTAGGAATCTATCTTTCGAACCCTCCTTCGCTAGGGCATCCGCCCTCTTGTTGCCCAAAAACCCCTCATATTCCGGCATCCAGGCGATTGTCAGTTTAATCCCAACACGCACATCGGTTAGGGCAGTCAGGCTGTTCCACACCAGTCTTGAAACTATTTATTGTGAAGAAAGTGCCTTTAAGGCTGCCTTATTATCGGAGTA
Organism: Triatoma infestans; assembly: GCA_011037195.1. Taxonomy (NCBI): domain Eukaryota; kingdom Metazoa; phylum Arthropoda; class Insecta; order Hemiptera; family Reduviidae; genus Triatoma; species Triatoma infestans. The sequence goes on from JAAEAF010007775.1 coordinate 35,224, forward strand.
TATGACCACTCTCACATATTAAGATCATATTTTAATACACATATTAAGAGCTACAACATTCAATTTTTTTTTTTTTTAAACATTTTTCTGGGAAAATTCATTTAAGGCGACTTTTTGTGGGAGGGGTGGGGTTATGTTTTCCTCTAAAGTGATATCTTAGGTGATTATACAATTGTACTATCTAAACAAAATTAATTAGTGTAAATAGGATCCGAAGAGAAGGATCCAAAGCAGAGAGGGAGAGAGAGACAGGATCACTCTCTAGTTTAGGCCAGACTAGAGTGGGAGAAACTGTTTAAATACCGCTGGGTCAGCCATAGGAGGCAGTCTACCGACAGTCTAGCAGCAGAGTTCATACAGCAGTCAGAACGCGTCATCAACCTTACGCTTTACCTCTCACTACCATTTTATATAACAATGGTGTTCAGTTTTACTTCTAGTTTATTTATCTATCTAACCCAACTTCTCTCCTTTTCAAACCTATTATAATTAGTAACAAATAAATTGCTATCCTATTAGGTTACAAATGTTTTCTTTTTTTCTAAAGTGTTAAAACTTAATTTTAAAAATTACTTTTATTAAAAACGTGTAAGAGAAAGTAAAAATTATACATATGTTTCAAAAAAATTAATTGATGGGAGTGGCAATAAAAATACGTTGACATTAATTTTTTTTTTTAAACCAATATTGCAATTATTTATTCTATTTATTATTATAATAAGAAGATGGTAATCATAAATCATATTTGATAAATGCAATGTAAGTTTCTTTTTAACCTAATAAATTTTAAAAGAAATATAAATAAAAGTAATGTCAGCAGTGTTATTGATTTGTTATTGATGTTAATAATCTATATATTCATGACATGGTCTCCGCGATTATATTCTCCAAAACATTATCGTAATATAAATGAGCAAAAAATAATTCTTAAAAAACTTCCCAAGGATCGATTAAGGTATTATTGTAAAGTACTTATAGTAAAAAAAAAAAAAAAAAGAGTTACAATTGATTAATATGTTCTCAGTAAATTGTTAAAGTACAGTTTAAGCTTATAGTAATTACCATTCAGCAGAGACATTATTAAGGTCGATACGAAGGACAGATATAAAATGAATTTAACATAATACTGTCTGGGAATAATACTGTTTGTTTTAACACTTGAATATATTTCTTGCTTTGAAAGAACGTATAATGAGATCATGTCAAATTTTCGAAACTTAGTTTTTTCCGCCATAACATGTTTCGAGGTCCCTGACTAAAACAAAAAAAAAAAAAAATCTGGTATGAAACACTCACACGACTTTCTCTTACTACGAAATGGCAAATTTTGTTCACACTTACAATTCTTATTAGTGGTTAATAAAACCTTCAGCATTTTAATGAAGACAATCACAACAAAAAAACTGAAAAATCTATTCAATAAAGTCGGACTTCCGGTCTGTCCGATTTTCTTCAAACCACGAATTTTGGCATTACTTATATAATTCTAATTAATATTATATAGTTAACAGAATTGTATAAACACTTTTTTGAACTAAAATAGCAGTTTAGAGAAAACCATAACCCCACCTTTTCCCTCAAAAATGCCCTTAAATGAATTTTCTCGGAGAAATGTTTCAAATAAAAGTTGTCGCTCTTTCTATGTGTGGTTGATAATATCAAGTTGAAAGAAAATCGTTGGAACCATTTTTGAGAAAAATACCAGAAAACTTGAAAACTACTTTCAATAAAGCGCACTTCCCGAGGGCGGGTGTTGTATGGTGGTTGTGAGCATAGACTTGTAAGTGGGGGTGGACCCCAGTTCAAGTCCCGCATATAACTGTTAAATTTTATATTGGTATGAAAAATGTTAATAGTAAAGTAGGTGATTCCGCCCTCGTACACGACACCTAATTTGGTAGTTCGACGTTAAGCCCGCCTGAAAAAATAGGTATTACTTTACTTTTAAAGTGCACTTCCAGTTATCTGATTTTTTTTCAAACTCGGGATTTTGGCAACATATTTAATTCTAATTAATATTATTTGAGATTTGGTGATTCCTGAGAATTATCTCCGGTACTACACGGACGGTTCCAGGATGGATGGTAGGTCTGAGGCTGCCGTCTATTTTGAGACAGGAGACCGCTTGGTGAGTGGGCCCACTGTTTTCCAGGCTGAGGTATATGCAATTCTTTGTTATATCTTGGATGAGAGGGTGCTTAACACTAATTTAAAGGGTTTGTATCTGCTCGGACAGCGAAGCTGCTTGAAGGCGCTTAGTTCATGTGTCTTCATTTCCAGATTGGTGCTGGAATGTTCTAAAAGACTGGAAGAGCTTTCTTCTCTGAAGGATGTGCTTCTAGTCTGGGTCCCACGCCATATGGGAATTTTTGGGAATGAGGAAGTGGATAGGTTTGCCAAATTACGCACCTCTCTCTCCCTTTCATTGGTCCCGAGTCTGCTGTTGGTGTATCTTCTGGCACATGTCTGTCAGGCTTCCAGACTTGGATGAGTGCAACGGGTTGTCGGCAGTCTAAGATGCTCATAGGGGATCCGGACGGAGCTTTGAGTGGGGGGGGGGGGATCCTGTGTCTTTCACGGACCTCTCTCAGGCATCTGGTTGGCTGCCTCACTGGGCATTGTGACTTAAAGGAGATATCTCTATACTTTGGGATTCATGCCTGACCCCTTTTGTAGAGTCTGTGAGACGGAAGAGGAAACACCCATGCATCTAATGACGGATTGTTTGGGGTGTGAGGAGATTAGGTTTAGGACCTTTGGCCGAAATAGAATATTGGTGGAGGATCTTAAGCTATGTCCTTTTAAGGTTTTGGTCCGATTTGTTCGGTCCGTGGTAAACAGAATCATTCTTCAACAGTTCAATTATTGATATCTCCAATTGCAACTCGGCCAGACGGAATATTCCATGCATTTATTCCTTTGCCATTGTATTTATCTATAATGTATGTATATTGTTTAAATAAAAATACATTGTTATATGATTATATCATCCTCCCATTGTCTTCTTGATCTTCCTCTACTGTTTCTTCCGATAATAATTGCATTTAATGATTGTTTTCTCATCTCTTCCATTCTTTATACTTAGCCATACCAATACACCTTCATACGGCATTTGTTCATTCATCATGCCTTTATTACAGATTTCTTTTAAATCCACATTTCTAAGCGGCCGATTGCACCGTGTTCAAAGCCTCTTTTCTTTCATTTATTATATTCTGATTAGTACATTGAAATACCTTCTTCTACAACACTTCAGCCTCTACAGTATTTCCCAAAGACAGTCCCAGATACCATATAATAGGATGAAGAGCTCTGTAAATAGGCTTTTTCTTTAAAACAAGTTGTCCTCTGAGCCTACGTTTCTATCGAACACTGATCAGACGTATTTAAAGATGTATTTCACAGTCGGCATTGTTTATCTACTGGTCGACTGGACTTTTTCTTCAACCGCTAACTACATAGTCTTTGCGAAATAAATCTTCTCTTTTCGCTCATAAATCTTGCAATATCCTCATCAATAAAATAATAGATTTATATTGCATAGTTAGTATACAAACGAGTGGAATTTATAGTTAATAGATTTTCTTCAAATTGCGCACATTTACTAAGCGTTTATATAGTAAACATCCTCATTATGATCCTTATTAGCATTCAGTTTGTTTAAGAGCACTTTAAAGCTGTCGCACGTCTTTTCTTCCAACTTATAATATTTACTAAATGTTTTCAATGTTGGTTGTCTTCAATTTTATATCTATAGGAGAATCTAAGTAACATGACTTTTTTTAAAGAAGGTTGACCCCAGAACCCCTCTAAAAGCAATTTTCTTTTGAAAAAGTTACAAAAAAGTGATAGGCCTCTATATTAGGTTAGATTAGATTGACAGAGGGGAAGGGCGAGCGCCAGTCCACTGCGACCTGCATTAAGAAGTCTATTGTGGATTCCCTAGAATCATTGCACATCCTTCAGCTTTGCCCTCTTAATCAGGCCTAGCAAAGTTTAAAAGTGGTTTCCGTCATTAAGCTCGTGGCTTCGGGATTGCTTGTTCCCAGTTGAAGAAACCTTATCCTCATCAGGCCAGCACACTCACAAAGGATGTGTACCGGGGTTTCCTCCTCGGTCCTGCAGAATTGGCATAGCGTAAAAGTGGCTCGGTCTGCAAGTGGTGCATGTGCCTATTCAGCCTACAATTCCTTTCGGCTGTGGCTCAGTAGGTCTCTGGTAAATTTAGGCAAATGTCTTTCTTTTCTTTTTTTTGAGCAATGAACCTCGTGGTTATTATATGCTCTGCGGATGCATAATTTGTTCATACCTTATTCCTTGTAATAAAATATTATCCCCAAATTTATAAAACAATCGTTTGAATATTTTATACTTTTTCATTTATCGCTGATATTAGAGCTGGCATTTCTCACTCACACATTAGCCTTCATTCATAATCATAAGTTCTCCAATAAATACTTTCATCCCAATAAATACATTCACACCACAGAACAAACATACATGTACTATTTGGTCGGGGATAGAGTACTCAATATTCCTCTACTCTTAAATCTTAAGCCTATAGATGAACGTTATGTACATCTATATACATATAAATTCAAATTTATTATTTCCACTAAATTTTTTTATAAACTTTAATATCTTTTAAAAATTTTATCCCAGTAGCTGGATCACAAATGTTTCTTAGTGAAGGCCCTTCACTAAGATTGTTATAGGCCTTATATCCCTTAGGCTATGGCTCAGTAGGTCCCTGTTAAAATGGTATATGTCTTTTAATAAAGAATTTAGCCTGCCTCTGCCTTGGTGTTCTTTCCCACTATTGCGACGCTGGTCTTCTATCCACTCCTTGATAAAAGCTTGAACTGCTTCGGGGCAACCCACAGAATGGCTTGGGCCTTATAAAGGTGTCCTTCGAGCCCTCTCTCATTAGGGCGTCCGCCGTTTCGTTACCAATGTACCCCGCATCTCCCGGCACCCAGGCGAGTGTCAACTTAGGCCTCGCTCTCTCTCTCTCTCTCTCTCTCTTCTCTCTCTCTTAATATAATATATATATAATATATATATATATATATATACCACGGTGCCCAAGGTATATGGACAACGACTTTTTTCTCGGAAACTAAGATAGCTAGAAAAAAACTAAAAAATACGTGTCCCCGTAGTTTTTTTGTTAGAAAACCAAATTTAATTTGCAAATTTGTTTTGGTGCTTCGAGAAGCGAGATACAGGCACCAACTTCATTTTTTCAAATGGGGAGGTGTGGTTTTTATTTAAGAAATAGATTCCTCTATTTTTTGTAAGAAAAATTTACTTGAACGGTTTTTTTCTTTGAGCGATATTTTACAAGTTATGAATGAAAACATGATTCCTATAAGAAATTTCAAAATGATATTATAACGGTTTTTTGATTGAATAAGAAGAAAAGTACTATTTTATTATAAATTTTACTCCTCATTAATTACAGGGTCTTGCTCGAACTGGCCTCCACTGTTGTCTTTATGAAGAAAATCGCAAAAAACTGAATAAACGGTTTGTAATATCACTTAAAATATAATATGATTCTATGACCTATTAGAAATTAGTAGCATTAATTGATTTCCGTATTCATTAACCGGAAATTCATTAAGAAAATTCAATAACCGGAAATGGAACTTTATAAAAGAAGTCTCTGAATTTTTGGGATTTTTTTTTTTTTTTTTTTTTTTGGAAAAATGGATATAACGAATTTTTTTTAAACTTTTGGAATGCTCAATTTTTCCATAACAATTGATTTTAGAAGAGTTTCGAGAGTATTTTTCAGTTACGTTGAAATTTAAACTAGTGCTATAAAGTCTTGGGATAGAGAGTGCCCACTATGTGGACTCCAAGTATAAACCTAACATCATTTTTTACGGTTAATTTTATGTTTGCTTGCCATTGTGTCTTAGGGCGATATGCAGAAGAACATAGTATTAAAGAATGACAATGCCTTAGAAATAATTAAAAAAAATACTTTTATGTATTTTTCGCAAAGGAAGTTTTAATCCATTGAATATTCAAGATATGGTGTTAATGACATCCATCATCGACGGATATATATACAGTCTGGTTAATATTATAAAACGAGAGGTCAACTGTCATGTACATATCTCTGAAGTTTGAAGAGACTCATCAAAAGTTAGGAGAAACTGATTTTGATCTAAATATAGATTAAGCCAGTTTTGTTTCTATAAAAAAGTGATTTGAAATAAACTACTCTTCAAAGCAATCACTACCTCTTCAGAAACTTTATAGGAAGCAAACTAAATCGCGTGAAAGAGCATTATTTTAACAGATTCATTAACACCACACTGGGAAAAATCGCTATTGTTTTCAAATCCAATTTGCTTGGTTCCTTCAAAATTGAAATCCACATCTTTTGAATATTTAAAGTAATCACACACACCATTCAATTATGGACTTTGAAAACAATTGTTTTTAAGTTATTTATTAATTCTGGTTAAAAATAATGAATCATTAATATTAATTGCAATCATGAACAGCACAAAGTTCACCCAATAAATTCTGTATTAAAATAAATTTCAAATAATTAGGTTCATTAATTTATTATAAATTGTAAACAATCAATTTTATTTATTAAAAAAAAAATATATTGTTAACCGCTGGGTCATTTGAATGCACAATCTTTGCACTTGTATGTAATTTAAACACGTAATATTATTACAATAATTAAGGTATACTATATTTTAAAGACACTATACTGGACCGCTATAATGGATGTGTTAGGTGGAGAGAATTTGTCTGGTTGATGAAATAAGATTGACTTTGTTTAACACTGGTTAACTAATATATTAATTTAGAGACACAGACTGCCTGGACTTTACAATAGAGAAATGTTTAAGGTAGAATGGTAGAATGGATAATGACACATAGTGATTGGATGGATTGAACTGTCCTCAACTGTGTGTGAACTGTATTCAACTGTATTGAACTGTCTTTTCATGGACTGTCCGTCACTAATAATAATAATAATAATAATAATAATAATGTTTTATTTCATAATGACAAAGTAACTACAAAAATACATTCTTGACATTCTACGGCATGGTAAAACCGTCTGCCGGAGGTTGATAATGAGGAAGAAAAAATAAAATAATAACTAAATAAAAAAAAATTAAAAAGAAAAAGTAATAATAATAATAATAATAACATGAAATACTTGACAAACAAAAATGATGATCGCTCAAAGATAATCACAAAATGAATAATATTATGAAAATACCTATGTTATTTTATAATAATTCAAATGTACATAGCTAATGCTTGTGATTAAAAATAAAAATTACAGAATGAAGATAAAAGTTATCTAACACAACAATAGAAACCATCATATTAGTTAATTAAATAAAATTAAAACTTTAATTGATATTACATAAGAGAAAAAAAAAATAAGAATACTAAATAATAGAAACTAAGTAAAGTTAAATTCTTTAACTAAATTTTGGCGATAAATCCAAGATTGCTGCGCAAATTTAATAAGGCTCATAAAATTGTGCCCATTAAGAAGCTGAACTAACTGATCTTTTGATAATGTTTTTGCACCTAAATAGGGATATCTGAATTCGGAAAGTATCGGACAAACCCCCAAAAAGTGGAATATATCCTCCCTCACGCGGAGATTACACAAAGAGCAGCAACTAGGCTCTCTTTCGAACCAAGGGTTATAATTTAAATAAAGCAATTCACATCGTAACTTAAAAAACCAACCCAAATCCGCGAGTGAAACTTCCACTGTGCTAGACTCTAAATTTAAAACGTCTAAAGAGTAATTTAAATCTCTATACAAGGACAACCGGATAGACTGACGGGCTCTCTGTTCACATTCCTCATAATGCCTCATTCTCAAACACTGCACTATGGTCGACAACTGACCTTGCCACTTGTCAAAACTATCCAACCCTGAATCAAACTCGCAAGAATATTTTTCAGCCAAGGTCACCCAATGTTTAAACCAGAATACTTTTTTCTTAACAACTTCCAGCGCTACGATTCGAGAAAATCGATGTTGTGGGAGTTTAATAACTTTAGTAATATATCTGAAATGCAAATTTAAAGTAAATACATGAAGAAGGGTGGAGGAAGTTTCTAGAAAAAGCATATAGTTAGGAGTGTATGCAGGTAGTCCAAATAATTTTTTAATAAAAAAACGGTGAAACCTTTCTAGCACATCATACAGCTGAAATCCCCAAATTTGGGCAGCGTAACACACAATAGAACGAGAAACTGCTTTAAAAAAATTATATTTAGACGAAGGAGGTACTAATTTATTACAAACAAAATCGGACCATAACCTATTAATGCCAAACTTAGCAACCGATATTCTTTCAGCTAGATGATTAGACATAGATAAACGAGATGTCAGTGTTACGCCTAAATACTTGTATTGATTCACAGTTTCAATAGGCGTACCTTTAAAGAACCATCGTTCCTTTGAGGAAAGTCTACCACCCTTTCTAAAAACCAGCATCTTAGATTTGTTTAGATTAACCGTGAGATTCCATTGATCGCAACAGGACTCCAGAATACGAATGTTTCTTTGAAGGGTAAAAGGGTCTTCCGCTAGGAGGAGCAGGTCGTCAGTATTCATCAGAGTATTAATTACGGTGCCACCAATTCTTACTCCACCCTCAAGCGCCAAGGGCAAATCATCTAAAAAAAGAGAGAATAGGATCGGACTAAGAAGGCAGCCCTGGCGAAGACCATTTTTAACTCTAAAAAACTCCGTAATTCCCACTCTACCCCCGACAGCGGAGGAAGCTTCAGAATAAAGACTTTTTAAAGTGTTGATAAATTTTGATGATACACCCAAATTAAAAAGTTTCAGATACAGAGATCCTCGATCTACCGAATCAAAAGCAGCCTTAAGGTCAATAAAAAACAGTAAAGCTTACCTCCGCGACGTAAGAGTTTAATTTCAATTGTGTTCATTAAAACAAACAAATTATCCAATGTCGAGTAACCTCTCCGGAAGCCAGATTGGCACTCACTCAAAAGACAATTATCCACGACAAAACTTTCAAGGCGGAGAAGTAAGAGGCCAACAAAAATCTTTGCAATCGAATCCAAGCAAGAAATGCCCCTATAATTGGCCACATCATCAACATTACCCTTCTTAAATAATGGAAAAATCAATGACCTACCAAAAGAAGACGGGGTACACTCCATATCATATATTCTATTAAATAAGACAAGCATTTTTTCATGGAAAACATCAGGAGCATTTTTATAAAATTCATACGTCACCCGGTCAAATCCGGGAGCCTTATTGTTCTTAGCTTTGGACAGAACAATATACTGTCCGTCACTATATTTATATAATTTCTCCCACTCGAATCCGAGAGAGTGCTTGGGTTTGTTTCTCTTCTCTTATTGTCTTTGGTGGCTGATCTCTCTTTGGTTGCTGTTACAACCGCATTTATTCTAAATCAATGTTGTCTTATAGAGTTAATAGTTATTTATCAAACAATGACAGTAAAATAATGGTCTTTCTTTACATTCGAGTTCAAATATTTACCATACAAGCTGACCGAGATTGCAAAAATACATAACTATATTTTAATATTCGTACTCATGTCTCGAATATTAGATTTTTTTTCTGCAAAACGTTTAAATTGGTTCTTAGGTTAATATGTGAATATAAAAAAAAAAAAAACTGATGTGAAACACTCACACAACTTTCTCTTACTGCGAAATGGCAAATTTTCTTCACACTTACAATTCTTATTAGTGTTTAAAACTGTCAACATTTTTATGGAGAAAATCACTGAAAAAACTGCAAAACCTATTCAGTAAAGTCGCACTTCCGGTCAACCGATTTTCTTCAAACTGGGAATTTTGGCAGTTTATATAATTCTACTCAATATTATTTAGTTGACAGAATTGTATAGCACATTAATGAACTAAAATAACACATTAGTGGAAAACATAACCCCACCCCTCCCCCAAAAGTGCCCTTAAATGAATTTTTCCGGAGAAATGTTAAGATAAAAGTTGAATATATAGTTAATATTTAATGGTTACCCGCAAGGGGTATCTATTGCATTCAGTTACTTGGGGAGTGGCAACCCCAGGGTTACCACAGCTCAGTACTCCATGCACTTCGTTAGAACAGTACACAGTATACTTAAACTACATACACTCTACACTTTACAGACAATGACAAACACAGTACACAAACAAGAGTCTCCGTCCCTAGTTAATTGTCGAAAGCCAAGGGAGGAGGAAGGAATTAGCTCAGTGGTAGCTGGACGCGGAGGTCCTGGATTCGAATCCAGCATGCTGCCCCTAGATTTTCTCTTCCTAGAAATGATTGCGATCCAAAATACATTTTTACTTTCTACATACTGACTACATTTTGGTTTATATACGTACATGATACATAACAGTCTCAGGCCTAATAATTCGCCTGGGCATTTCTGTGTTAGCTCTATTATCACCCCATGTTTCGTATTTTATTTCAATATCATTCCATGTAACATTGTTCAAACGTATGTACTCCATAGCAGCCGAATTTAAAAAGTTTGCTCAATAATACCAACATCTTGTATACTTTCCAATTCCTGCACAAGTAACTTAGATCTTTCATCACGATATTTATTAACAAAAAAACTGGCCCAAGAAAAACGGACAGTATCCTCTACTGTATGTCTATCACTGTAAATAGTCACATCTTTAATAAAAAAATTGGATAACGTAAAACTAACTGATTATAACTATACTTTTGAATATACATCAATCAATGCAAGTAGTTGTTTGTTATTGTAATGATAAGACGGATCTTCTTTAACATTTTTTTTTGGACGCATACATTGATTCGTTAATAATTGCAACGATGCATTAGTTATATAATCGGTAGTAACCGGAGTCGGTAAGACTTATACTGTTAGGTTACGGCTTAGGTAATCGTGTGTATTTTGCTGGTCGGTTCTTTCCCTTGTATGATCATGAACTAATAGTGTTTGTCCGGTGATGCGCAGTGTTGTCTGTAGCTAGAGAACACTGCTTGGAGGCTGGCTGTGCATTGGAGAAGGGTCCAGGGGCACATAGATCTTTCAAGTCGCAGTGCAATAATTCCCTACAACAATCTATATATTTAATGTTTAAAGAAAATCGTTGGAGAAACCGTTCTCGAGAAAATCACAAAAACTGAGAAAAAAAAAAAATCAGTAAAGTAACACTACCGGTTGTTGGATTTTGCCCGAAATCTTCGTGTCTGTTGCAGTGATAGTACCAAAAAACAGAATATCAAGTTTGAGTTTCCTGTGACTTTTAATTTTTGAGATATTCTGTTCACATATACAGACCATTTTCTAAAAATCAATTTTTTCGTACTCAGTGGACCTCAAAACGTGTATTTCCTGTCAAAATTTAATTTCGAAAATCTGGCACGATCGCAATACTTCCTCTTACTATTATTAGTGAGTGAAAGTATATTATGAAAAGGTACAAATAATAATGATTTATAACAAATATAATAAAATAATTTATTTTCCATTAGGAAAAAGTTTTGAATTAAAAAGGACAATTTAATAATAAATGCGTACAAAATAACTTTATATATTCGAAAATGTGTCACAAGTTTGTACAAATAAGTAAATTGTAAGCAAACGTCAAAATACTTCTTAATTCAATTAAAATACTCCCTCTCTTTATAACCTGCTTTCCTTAATATAACCTCTATTGTGTTGTCAGTTGTTAAAGGATTTATTTTCTAAAAGTTTCTTGTTTTCATATTTAATTATAGATGTCGCATATTTGTAGTTAAATAATAATAATAATATCACCTTAAATTACTTGTGAGAAAAACTGATATTATATTCATTTTCTCTCACTTGTTATTTGAAGTGATGTACAACTTCACTCACTGTCTTTATTTTAATAACAGTCACATTATTATGTGGTTTGCAGCAAAAATATAGTATAGTCATTAACCTTTAAGCTGAATTATTGTATGTATGAAACCTTAAGAAGAGTCAAGCTTACATCATAAACTTATTTTAATTGAGAATTGACTGGAAGATTTTTTCATGCTGTGAATGATAACAAATTACATTTTCAATTTTTACAATCAGTTTCCCGTCGCACGAAGTAGTATTGCGATTATGTCTAATAGTTAAAATTGAGTTTTCGGCTGAAATGCTTGCATTGAGGCCTCTTGACGATGGTAGATTAGATTAGATTGTGTGGGGCGTTGGCTCTTCAACTTACGCCACCGCGACGCCCATAGGACTATTATGACACCCCATAAGTTGGAGTCCCCTCCCCTATCCTGTCTTTTATTTGAAATTAAAATCTGGTGGTCAGTTAAGAGCCCCTCCCATTAGAGCACCCTCTTGAGTCCTTCTGCCTTATTAGACTTAGCAGACCCGAGAGAGGCCCCAGGCTGAGGTTTGCAGGCATCAGCTTTTCCTCCCCAAAGAGGCGAAACCTCAGCCATACAAGCTCCTCGCACTGATACAAAACATGCAGTACTGTTTCCTCTTCTTTCTGACAAAACCTACACAGGCTTTCCATTGCCAGGCCCATGCGATATATGTGCTTATTTAAACCTACAATGGCCAGTAAGAACGCAAACAGTTATCGTTATGCCCCCCCTCGGCCTAGTTGGAGTAGTTCAGCAGTTAGCCTGGGCGAGTAGCTATACATGAACGCTTTCGCCTGCCTTTGGCCTGGGGGTTTAGGCCACCATTCCCTTGATCGATCGTGCATCCATGTTCTAATAGATGCACTCCTGAGGCATCTGCGACGCCGCAGAACGGTTCAGGCCCGATAAGGGTTCCGATGGAACCCTCCCAAGCCAGGCGATCTGCCGCCTTATTGCCTCTGTGACCGAATGTCCAGGTACCCAGACCAGGAAAACCTTGTTGTGGCTACTAATTTCCCTGAGGACCTAGGCAATCCCACACCAGCCTTGAGCTCATCTCCCACGAGTCAATTGCCCGCAGGGCAGCCTGCTATTAGAATAAATGGCGATTCTGGATTTATGCACTCCCCGTCGGCGCAGGTAGTAATTTTGTGACTAGCTCTGCCTGGAAGACCGTAGCTAGCCGTCCCAGGCTTTCCGAGATGTCAATCTCGGATTCTTGAGATGGTAAAAAAATGTTTTCCCTATCAGATAGTGTGAGTGTCTGTGTGTTAGAAAATAATTCAAATCGCCAAAGCTCAAACTTCATTTCCGTTTGGAAATCGCTATAATATTGCCAATAGGTCTTCCTCGATTTTTCTCATATAATGAATGAAAGAAGAAGAAGAGAGAGAGAATGGAGTTTAGAGAAATAAACTAGATGATATGCTGAATACTGTATAATGAATAGAACTTTACAAGGACTTTACAGTAAAATAGAAGTTACGCAGCGACAGAAATATAAAGAGCTACACTGACTGAGTAATAAGAAGTTAGGTTGCTGACTAGATGTACTGTTGTAAAAACTGTCCCGAACTGTTCTGCTGTCGGTCTATTTATATGAATCGAACTATCCCACTCTAGTCTGGCCTAGGTGGGGAGTAACTAACTTTTGATTCCTTTAATGTCTGCTTCTTCGCTCTTCGGATCCTATGAATCTTTAATGATTCGGATTCCATTACATCTGGAAACAATTCCCAATCTTTAACCTTTGTATTTTACCTACAATAAATCTATCATGTTTATATGAGCCATTTTATTGGGGACAACTTATTTTCAGATAGTTCTGGGATGTTGTCGTAATGATAGCAGGGATGATGGTTGATGAAATGATAAAACACATAAGTGCCACTTGTACGTGCAATTTATATTTTACAAGTTACTGAATAATGAAAGAAGACCGAGCGACGAGGGTGATGCTGGCAGGCTGCTGTATATAGAACTCTTGCTAGTCCTTATCTTGGATTAGCTAGTGTGGCTAACTTGTTGAACATTTCTAGGTTGTACTAGATACTTGACGACTCCTTGATAGGCGACACCTTGCCTTTTAGCTTACCATCAGATATACGGTTTTTTTATCTCAGTGCCTGCTAGCTCTTGGTGGGAACAAGTGACCGTTTTTCTGGTTATTTAGCTGTCCAAATTAAAGCTCATCCGCCAATACATTGCAGCGGGCATGACAAAGAGTGTAATGCGTAGTTGAAATGTTTTTGGATGCACGATGTGCGTGCGCCTTTGCTTGTGCGACTTGTATAAAAACTATTGAGTCCAGCATTTCAAATTTGAATTCCAAAGTTCAAGATAATTGAAAGGGTGATTTTTTGGGAAAGGAGGGAGTTGTGGGAGGAGAAAGTCGTGTGAATACCAGATTTTTTTTGTGTCTGCAGAGAGCTCGAAATATGTATTTTCGGTGAAATACTGAATTTCAGCGATGACCATTATTTAGTAAGAGAAAGTAAAAAAAATAGTGAATGACTGAAGCGGATTCTTTTGGCTTTTCGGAAACGATTCTTTCATTCGGATAATCTAAAGAACGAATCCAAGTCATGGTGAGGATGATTGAGATTTTGAGATCTACCACACGATGAGAACGATCCACTTTTATTGTTACAGTAACATTTTTCATATTTTTTTTATAGCTCTAGAAGACTGTATTGTATTTCAGTAGTTTTCATTCGAAATTGAATTTCAAAAGAACTACAGGTTTTGTGGGTGCCTAATTAAGAAAATGATATTTCAGTTTTCAATATTTATTTGAAACATTTTTTCCATCACTAGTGTTAGCTAAATAAAAACCAATTCCGCTTAGATTTATTTATATACGAAATCAATTAAA
>JAAEAF010007777.1:0-52802 GCA_011037195.1 Triatoma infestans
GCCAATACATCAGTATCAAAGACAAGGATCGATAAAACCCTTTTAAACAAGGATCATTATTGAACAGAAGCCACCTGGCCGATTCAAGGCTACCAGTCTTTGAAAATCACCGATGGGCGGCCATCTGTCGCCAAAGCTGGCCACTGACCTAAATCACACTGGTCACCGACCTGGCCAAGGTCGCACACTACGAGAGATGTCTTAGTGTGAGTACTACTTACACACCTGACAGTGTGTGAGTAATACTAATATAAACTTCGCCCCACTGGAGGAGGGGATCAGTATTGTCATTACGATTATTAGCATCACAGTTTCAACGAGCAGCAGTGATACTTGCGTTCCTCGAGCGCGTCCCTATACAAGGTCAAACTTATAATTATTCTATCAAACATTTCATAGTTGTGCATATTAGTTTTATTTATTTTAATCATTTTAAATTAGTTGTTGTTTATCTCTTTAAATTATTTATTTATTTCTAACAGTTCATATTAATTGTAGTTACCATTTCACACATTCAAATTATTGTAAAAATATAGTCTATTTTTGTAAATTCAGTGCTTAGTATTTCAAGTAATATCTCTCTAAAATCTCTAAACTAACTTCCGCCTAATAAATCCCTCTTCAAGACATCTGACTTCATACTCTGGAATCCGATAATCGATTCCACTACATCGCCATTCACTTCGTGTCATTTTCATACCACTACCTTAACCATTCTCTATTGTAAAGTCCAGGCTTACTGTATCTCATTATTATTATTATACTTAGTTAACCAATGTTAACCCAGTCTTCTCATTTCATCAACCAGACCTAAACTCTCTACACCTAACACATTCATTACACTTTACCTATTGTATGTCAGACTCCAGAAAAATGTTGATATGCCAATACTATTTTTACTATGAATTTTCCAATTATTACTTTATTGTTTATTGCATTCGAATTAAATCTTAGTAATATCGTCTACTTTCATAGATATATTTGGATGAAATTCAAATCATTTTTGTAGATCCAGGTATGCAGCTGAAAATAAAATCTTATGTGAATCCAGATACATACCATGGTCCACTCAATGAAACCATTTTTTTAGTTCTCAGGGGACCTCAAAACATGTATTTCCATGAAAACTCAATTTCAAAATTTCCAATACTTCCTCTTACAGCCGTATGAGAAAGTAAAAATGTTGTAAGATAAACATGATTCAAAATTGGGCTGACAATAACAAAGGTGTACGGGTTATATATATATACCTAAGTATGGCTTGTAATCCCCAGAACCCTACTAAAATCAGTATTTTTGGAAAACCGTTACAAATATAAGTGATAGGTTTTTATCAGAGTTTGAAGAAAATCTCTGTAGCCGTTGTAAGGAGTGAGCTAAAGGAGGGAAGGATAGGTTTAATCGTAATAAATTTCTCTATTAGAAATACAGATATATCGTAAACTTGGTTACCATCCATTCTCAAAGAAAAGCAGTCACAGAAAAGAAAAGGTATACTTAAAGAGAAAATAAAGGATGATTCCAGGACTGTGTAAACGAAGAACCCAAATGACTCTTAGTCTGAGTAGGAGCCAGATTTCTCTGGTGGCGGGACTATTTACGGGTCATGGTAGGTTCAGGAAACATCTGTACAAGGTAGGACTCATTCGAGCGGAACCCTTGTGCAGACTATGTCAGGAAGGGCAACGCAATCTGTTGTTCGATTGCGTTGCAATAATCAAATTGAGGTATGAAACCTTTGGTACTTTCCGACCTGAGAAGATAGTAGCTCAAAATGACCTGGTGGTGAAGGTCCTCAAACTCCTTAGGGAGGGAGGGTTTGTCTACTAGGAACTATCGGGGGTGGCACAATAAGCCTCTGTTGGCTGCAGTGGCGGGATATAGCCCACCCGAGGTTGGATAATAATAATAATAATAATAATAATAAAGAGAAAATATATATTAAAGAAAATAACTCAGTGAATTAAGTTTAAACAACAAAAGAAATTAATTAAAAGCACGTATATATACAACAGAAACTGAATTACAAGTAAAACTCTTCGAATTTCTTGATAAACTGAAGGGGGTCTCTCTCTCCGAAACTTAAAATAGAAAGTTTATCTTAAACTATCTTAAAGATACAATAGTTTATCTTTAAACTTAAAATCGTTCGTCTACTAATACGACACTGGCGAGCTGAGGGATGGAGCGGCACTCTGTCTGGTTGTTGACCCGTCTCAACCACCAACGTCACCGGCCCTACTTACTCACTCCATATATTCCATATCACCAGCCGAGCTGGCCATCCCCCACTCCACCCACTTATACATATACCTAAGTATGGCTTTTTCAAGCTATTAGCAAAATATTTTGTTGAAATTCTTCTTTTTTTTTATTGAAATATATTTGAAGACATTGCAGTGTACTTATCCAAGCTCGTTTCTTCGGCTTATTAACGTTACAATGCCGATCGACCGAAGATGCTTAGAATTACACAATATTGGCTTAAATTGAAATGTTATACGTGGTTGTTTCAATGTTGTCGGTGCTCTCTTCTGGAATAAATTGTATACACTTTTCTTCTGCCTTCCTCGATAAGAAATTGCCCCTTCTAACTCTACAGTTGTTTGAAGAAATAAATAAAATTTAAAGTGTAATTAAAAATTTTCATTTTATTCATATTTGTAGCTGTAGAATAAAGTCTTCAGAGGGTTTACTAGTCGATTGGGGGGGGGGATTTCTCGAAAATGGCAAGAAGTTCGGCAGTGAATGTTAAATGCACTGTTTTGTGCTAATCAATATACACAAATTTGTAGAACTAAACCAAACTGAGTAAAAATTCCAAGTTTAAAGAAGAATTAAAATACTTTTATTTGCCCGGCCACTTATTTCAGCCCTACAAATTAAATACATAAAAAATAAAATAACCTATGTACATTATATTATAAATTGATTGCTATATCTTGGAATAGGTTCGGCTTTTTTAGTCCTTGGGCTGTTTTCCATCCAACATGGTGGTCGGTTCCAGCATCTGTAGTTTGTTTAGAAAGCTGATTGCAGTCCTGTTCTATAAAATATTTGGGTTTTAGGATTTTTAGCTTCTTATGGAAGTTATAACACTACCTCTAGGAAAATTACCACTGCTACGTCAGCAGGAGCTGACAACATATAAATACTCCCACCGGCCAGCAGGCAGGCAGTTCCAAGCTCACCACCGTACAGAACAGTTCTCAGTGTCTATAGTATTACTCAGTATTAACCAGTGCCTTAACTTATTGTAATTATTACTATATTGTAATTTTTAAATAAAATAACTTTTTCAAAAGTAACTTCCGGGTTCTTAAACCATAACTGGCGCCCGCGAACAGGGACTGCGAAAGCTTATAAGTCTAGTGCGACCACTTGTCTCACGTGCGACCATTTGTCTCACCACTTCAAAGAAGACTTGAAGCTCCCACATCAGTGGCTTATTCGCAGTACTTAACCTACAAGAACCAGGACCATCCCCAGACGATAAAAGAAAAGCAAGCTGGCGAGTCAACAACAACGTTTAAAAACTGTAAGTAGCTCATCTGTCCTTAAACCCTCTAAATTAGTCATTCCTAAAGAGACCATCCCTGAAATGGCCCAAATAAATTACAAAATCTCCAAAGAAGACTATGACCACATCCCCTACTTTGACGGAAACCCTTCCGAGCTAGCGTTCTTCTGCGAGATTGTCGAAAGTGCATTCGCCACAGTCTGCGCAGAAAATATAATTGAAAGAGATTACAACCACAATATTCTTTTTATAAAAGTTAAGAGTAGATTGCTAGGGCCCGCTAGAAACCTACTTCTTTCACATAACGTAGACCATCTATTAAATTTATTAAAATACTTGAAAGAGAGTTTCGCTGACTCGAGATCTTACGAGATCCTCAAAGATAAAATTCTACAAACTCAAATGCATGCTAGAGAGTCTCCCATTGACTTCGTCAATAGGATACAGGAGTTGCGCAATTTAGTTTATATCAGACTCAAACTAGACGGACTCACAGCAGACGCCCTGAAGCAACTGATAACCCGAGTCGACAGGGAAATAATCTTCCACATATATAAATGCCTGCCCCCGACATTAAGCAACCACATTATGATCTTTGATCCTAGCACTTTAGACGAGGTACGAAACATTATCTACAACAAATGTTCTTTCATTATAGCGAACCTAAACTCCTCTCACGGTCCTAAAAGACCCAACCAACCATTTCGGAAACCAAACCAGTACAACCAATACCAGCAGCCTTACAGACCGAACACCCAATACTCTTATAGACCGAATCCACAATACGTCCCAATGAATCAGACCCCTAACTACCAGTACCAACCAATTGAATATAATCCCAGGCCTATAGAACAGACACCTCAAACTTCTCTTTACCGACAACGACCGCAACCACAACTGCAACAACCTCAACGATCAAATTTTGGACAATCTATAAATCCAAACAATCCCAATAACCCGAATAATCCTAACCATCCTTTTAATCGACCCAGATTACCTCCTGGTTACTTTTCCCAAAATACGGTGTCTATGCGTACTGCAGGCAGACCCAGGTTTAAAGATTACATTTCTCCTCACGAACTGACGCATTGCCAAAATGACGAGCAACCTGAAAAGTACTCTGAATCAGACAAGGCTTACGAAAACAGACTTTCCCGCTTAGAGAACTCACTAGACAAAATAACTGAAAAATTCGATCATTTTTTAGACGTTGGCCACGGGAGCCAAGAAGGCCCCCCGAATTCAACCTAAACCTAGTAGACAAGTCTCTCCCACACTTTGAGGACAGATACGGACTGAAATGGCTCATCGACACCGGATCAGCGGAAAACTACATAAACCCAACGTTGTCCCGACTGACATAACACTATCCAACGACCCATTCATAATAACTATACCCGCTGAAAAGAAGAATGGAGAACAATCTTGCACCCTCAACATACAAGACACATTTCACGTAAACTTAGAAACTAAATTCCATGTATTCCCCTTTTCGGACAAATACGACATACTCTTAGGACACAAAACTATGCAGGCACTAGGAATGAGCATAGACTTAAATAAGAACATCCTTTCTTACCCTCAGGGTATAATCCCCTTAAAATTTACACTTGATATCCCTGAAAATAACTTAAACGTAATAAAATTAAAACAGGGAGTTAATTTTATAGAACTTCCGGTAAAAAATAAAGAATTAAAAAAACGGATTAATTAATGAGAATATAGAAATAAACGATAAGGTCACAATAAAAGAAGGCCTTTATAGCATTAGGAATAATAAAATCTTGTGCGAAGTTGAATCCAAGGAAGTCATGGCCACTTGCCCCGAACCTATGGATATCGACGAACCGCAGGAAATTAGCATAAATATACCAGACGTAGTAGTGACCAATTGTCCCGAAATGTCTGATGATACTAGATTAAGAGAAATAAAAAAGGAAATCCCTAGGTTAATTAGAACTGAGCACATGAACTCAGACGAGAAAAATAAAATAATAGAATTAGTAAGGAACTACCCCCAAATAATTAAAAGAGAGCACGACAGACTAAGCTGTACCGATTTACTGAAACATAAAATTCAAACCACTGACGAAAACCCAGTTTACACTCGAAAGTATAGATATCCGGAAATCTATCGAAAAGACGTACAAACGGAAATTGACAAACTACTGGAAAACAAAGTAATACAACATTGTAACTCCCCCTATAACAGCCCAATTTGGGTAGTACCAAAAAAACCAGACGCCTCAGGTAAAAAGAAAATACGAATGGTTATAGACTACCGCAAACTTAATAACAAGACAGTCGAAGACAAATTCCCCCTTCCTAACATTGAAGACTTATTCGGTAAAATAGGATGCGCGACTTACTTCTCCGCTATCGACTTAGCGTCAGGGTTCCATCAAATCGAGATGGACCCCGAATCAGTCCCCAAGACAGCATTCTCCACTGAAAACCGACACTACGAATTCCTACGCATGCCCTTCGGTCTTAAGAACGCCCCCCCACTTTCCAAAGGGCGATGAATTCCATCTTTTCTAGGATCCCTAACGTACTAGTATACATGGACGACATTATCATTTTTTCGGACAGCTTGGAAGAGCACATAAAACACCTCAAGACGGTCTTTGACAAACTTAGGCAGCATAATCTAAAAATTCAGCTTGACAAGACGGAATTCTTCAAACGCGAACTTCTCTTTTTAGGACACATCATCTCCGACAAAGGCATACAACCTAACCCGGCAAAACTAGACGCTATTGCTAAATTTCCACTTCCCAAGACACAGAAACAAATCAAACAATTCCTTGGTCTTACTGGCTACTACAGGAAAATGATTAAGAACTACGCCAAAATAGCCAGACCTTTGACACACTCACTACGAAAGGACAGAGACATAGTAATTGACGACAATTACAGACAAGCCTTCGACACTTTAAAATCCCTTCTGCAAAACAGTCCCATCCTACAACTGCCCAACTTCGAGAAACCGTTCATCCTCACCACGGACGCCTCCAATTACGCAATAGGAGCCGTCCTATCCCAGAACATCGACGGAAAAGACCTTCCTATATCCTTTGCCTACCGCACCTTAAACAAACAGGAGGAGAATTACTCCACTATAGAGAAAGAACTACTGGCCATAGTTTGGGCCTTCAAACACTTTAGACCATACATTTACGGACGTAAGTTTACAATACAGACAGACCACAGACCGTTACAATGGTTACACAATTTAAAAGAGCCCAATGCCAAACTAATCAGATGGAAATTACAACTAGCTGACTTTGACTTTGACGTCAAGTACGCGCAGGGAAAGACTAACGTAGTAGCAGACGCACTATCACGAAATCCGCTAGAGGAAAAAGACCTAAATGCCCTAGAGACATCATCCCCAAGTCCAAATCCAGACGAATTCCTGGACGAATTCCTCTCGGCCCCTTCATCTGAGAATAGCGACGACATCCTAGAAGATCTAGCCAGAGCCCTAAACATTACCACCGAAGACAACAATGAAAACATTATCACCGAAGACGAAAATGAAAACATTACCGCCGAAGACGACAATGAAAACATCCCCGCCGAAGACGACAATGAAAGCCTACAAACGCAACACTCCCAAGAATCCTCTAACAGCCAAGTTAAAATAATTGACGACAAAACACGCTGCATTAACGTGGAAAAATTCCAAATTGTTCTAACTCGAGGCAACCCCGAGACGAAAATTCCAATCGACAGACCGTTTAACAAAACACGGGACAACTGGTACACCAGGTACCCATACTCTAACGATATAGACGAATACTGCCTAGAGTACTTACAACCGAACCATACGTACGGCGTCCTGTGCTCACCTCCTATAGAAAACTCCATTGACGAACAGATATATGACCAAATCTTTGTTCACCTGTCCAACATAATAAAAGACAAATTTCCAACAGTCAAACTTAAACGCTACTACACCAAAAGACTAGACATAACAGACTCCTCTGAACAAGAAGAAACTATTCAAAACTATCACGTTGGCAAAACCGCACACCGTGGTATACATGAAGTGTACAGAACCCTAACTAAACGTTACTACTGGCCAAAAATGCTAGAACATATAACAAAAGTAATTAACAACTGTTCCCTTTGTAAGGAAGTAAAATACGAGCGTAGACCGATACGACAAATTTATGAAATTACCCCTACTCCTTCCAAACCTTTCGAGAGACTGCAAGGAGACATACTACACTACAACGGGAAGTAAATCTTTACACTCATCGACTGTTTCTCCAAAAAACTATACGGCTATCTAATTAGAACCTCCTCTGCCCACGAAATCGTCACTTCTTTAGAACACTATCTAAGTCTATTCCCTTGCCCTAAGACAATTCAATTTGACAACGGAACAGAATTTAAAAACGGACTAGTTGAAAACTTTCTAAAATACAATAACATAGACACCCACTTTACTACCCCAAACCATTCAGACTCCAACGGACTAATAAACCGAGCCCATTCCACTCTAATTGAAATCATGAACATAATCAAACACGGAAAAGACTACACCCTCAATAAAATTCTAAGACTAGGACTAATAGCCTACAATAACGCCATAGTTTCCAACTTAAAAATGACACCCAATGACATAACCTTTGGACTGCAAACGACCACGTACGCGCAGGACCTGATTTTAGAGCAAAAGGTCAAAGAATATCACGAAGACAGGGAATTGGTAGCCCGCGCTATTAAAGAAATTATCGAAAAAGAAAAAGAAACACGGACTAATAGACTAAACCAGACCAGAGAAAATATAGAAATTCCGGAAGGCGAAATTTACATACGTGACAAACAATATGGCAAAGCCAAGCCAAAGTTTAAAAGAGGAAACTATTCTCAAAAAACTAAATTAGTAACCACTCAAAGGAAATCTTTTAATGTGCATCCTAATCTATTAAAAAGACCAAGAAAATTCACACAGCAACTTATCTCTGCTACAGACGCAAGGACAAGCAATGACGCACATATCACAATCGCTGACAATGGGGAACCTAGCAATTCTGCACATATTGCAACTGATAGCAATGAGTAATTTAACCACCAGCCTAGAGATAACAGACTTGACGCACGGGGCTGGAATGTTGCCTATTGCCTTCCGCCCAGCTTACGTCATAGACAGATACTTTACGTTTATACATATCGCTGACGTGCAATTAATTGACATAGAATTAGATAAGACTTTTACCGTTATCAGCACCACGTACCAACTCAACAAGACGAACCAAATAAAATCACTCTTTAAATATTATTATTACCTTCGTAATAAGTTAGACCATTTAACCCTTAACAAATCCAGACCTAAACGGGGACTCATTAATGGCCTAGGCAAAGCCATTTCCTGGTTAACCGGAAACATGGACAGTGACGACAAGGAACGATACGACAAAGTCATCAGAACTATTGAACGAAACAGTTTTCACCTCCAAAATAACCTAAAAACCCAAATGGCAATAAACAAGCGAGTAATTGAAGAGTTCAATCACGATATACAGATTATACGAACCAACCATGACAAAATGACAACCTTCTTCTCCAACCCTATAGTTAGCCAGATTGAGGTAAATCAGCAATTTAATTCTATCCTCTTTAACCTGGTCCTTATCGCAAACAAAATTGACGACATGGAAAACTCTCTAGAATTCTGTAGATTAAACACTATCCATTCTAGCATCTTTCTTCTTATAGATCTTGAGTCGCTACAACGATCTCACAATGTAAGCTTCATAACCCCTGACATAGAAGCACTTTGGCAATTAAGCAGGGTACACTGCTCAATAAAAAATTGGAACATCTACTACTTTATTAGCGTTCCCCTAAAAACCCCTTCCTTTGAGACGTACTTCCTCTTATCCTATCCTATAGAGAGAGACAACCACCTCCTGACAATTCATGTCCATCCACCTGTGAGGAAATCAACAGCGCTATGTACTGCCGCAACAAAACCAGCATCCAAAACGATTGTATTTGCCAACTCATCACCAACATCAACCCCGTAGCATGCAAGACGGTATACACATCAAGTGCACCATTTATCAAATACATCCCTTTTGTGGACCACTTTTTAACTTTCAGGACCAATAGAATTGTAATAAGAAAGGACAACCATAATGACACTATATTCTTGACCAACACTAGCCTCATAAAATTAAACAAAGACGAAACTCTACTAGACAGCAAAGCCATACCCATATACAAGGATTCCAAAGGCATAGTGACAACTACACAAGTGTTCACTCACACCAACATAAACATATCTTTTGAAAATCTGCACAAAATCAACCTAAAGATGGAACCACTGGAGTTACTAGAAGAAACACCCAGGGACTCGGCACATCTCTACTATTTTATTATCATTCCAATACTTCTACTACTGTTGCCCCCTTTGTATGTTTACTATGTCTGTAGAAAGAAGACGAATCCGGGCGCAACAGAAGGAGACCAACTACAACCCACACCTCGACATTCCGTGCCAATTGTCGCAGGAGCTCCAAACTTGAGGAGGGAGGAGTTATAACACTACCTCTAGGAAAATTACCACTGCTACGTCAGCAGGAGCTGACAACATATAAATACTCCCACCGCCCAGCAGGCAGGCAGTTCCAAGCTCACCACCGTACAGAACAGTTGTCAGTGTCTATAGTATTACTCAGTATTAGCCAGTGCCTTAACTTATTGTAATTATTACTATATTGTATTTTTAATTAAAATAACTTTTTAAAAAGTAACTTCCGGGTTCTTAAACCATAACTTGGATTTGATCGTTCCGAAAGAAGCATGGTCCTCACAAGGCGTTGCGTAGTATTTTATTTTGGAACACTTGCAACTTGTTCAATGCGGCCTTATTAGCTTCCATCCAGTCAGTAAAGTTCTAAAGTATAGATGTATAAAGAAGTCTGGAGCATTGTATTTTCAGTGCGTTTCAGTCTGAAAGTTTGATAGGTCTGCCTTAATTTTTGTGTTATGTGAGGAGTTCAGGTGAGTGTTGTAAACCAAATTATTTTAGGGTTTTGTCCATTTTCTTTCAGTGTATAAATTTAAAGAAAATTTATCATCTATGTATATTTTTTTTTTAATTGTAATTGCTGCAATAATAGAAGCTCGTGTTTATTATTATTATTATTGTTATTATTAAATTATAAACTTTATTATTCAATAAGATTTACAAACAATAAAATTCAATAATCAGAAAGACAATACTCTTGATCCTACGACCGTGAGAGGGTCGTGACTATGGACATAACATAATATAGCAAATAAAAAATGAGAAAGAAAAAAGATAGATAATCTTCTAGATAATGAAAAAGATATCTACATCTGTAGTAAATTCAAATAAAACAGTAGTAACGTAGTAATAATACATTGTAATAAAGTAATAATAATGGAATTAGATAACTTAATTGGATAATGAAATTATATGGATAATGAATTTCACGCAAATTAAATTCATAGCTAGTGTACATTCAAAAACTGAGAAGGACATTGACATAGGATAAATATATTGTAAAAAAAATGTTGAGGTTCAGTCAAAATTTGATACAATCTCACCATCCTTTTTACAATATCAAATACAGCGTAACGAACATCAAATCATTGATAAATAATATATAGTTAATAGTAAAGTACGTGGTTCCACCCCCGTTCACGACACCTGAAACGTTAAGCCCCCCTGAAAAAGTAGGCATTACTTTGTTTTACATTTTTATGTACAGGCTGTCCCATTTAAGCGGGCCACTTTTGAAATAACTCCTAAACGAAGCAAGATATCTAAAAAGTGAACACAACTTTGGTTGAAGTATTCGCGGTCTAGTTTATGATGGTGTTAATATTTTACCACTTTTTACTACCAATTGAAAACTATTAATAAATTGAAGAAAAATGTCGTTAATTTCACTTAAATATTTCAAACCGTTGCCGAGATATTCAACCATAAAGATTCAATTTTCGTCGTTTTTTCCCTATATTTCTGTTTCAGCATTTGAACCCCTTTATTTATTCGAAATTAATAACAAAATCCGCTTTTAATTTAGCTTACGAAACAGAAAAATAGCGGAAAAAATGATGAAATTTGTATTTTTATGATTGAATATCTCGGCAACGGTGCGAAATATTGAAATGAAATTAAGGATATTTTTCTTCATTTATTTAATAGTTTTCAACACAGTAGTAAAAAGTGGTGGTCAAAAAGAAATCGCCGCTTTCAAGCACCGATTTAAGGTGTAAGGCAGCAATAAAATAAAAAAACATCAACACCATCATAAACTAGAGCGAAAATACTTCAAGAAACATATAATTCACTTTTTAGATTACCTTGCTTCGTTTAAGAGTTATATCAAATAAGTGGGCTGTTTAAATGGGACACCCTGTATATCTAATTAAACTTATACTTATTAATTATAAAATTAATACATCAATAAATAAAAATTAAATTCTTTAATTAAATCAAATCTATAAACCCAGCTTTGTTTTTACAAAATAAGTGAATGTTCCATACCAGATTTATTTATTTATTTTCTGAAAAGAGGGCAGAAAGCCAAATAAGTTTAGGAATTTCTGCTCTAGGTCTTAAGTTCCAGTTAAAGTCAGTCAACTGGAATTGCCACTGTATTTTGTTTATTTTTAAAAACACTTTTCCACAGTTTTCTCAAATGTGACTTGAATATTTTTCTTTAATTATTCAGTTGGAAGAGAAAGATATTTTTTTTAGTTTAATTTGAAATTATCTTCACGAAAGTTGCTTTTTAGTTTCTGCATTGTATTTAATTCATTGTAATTAGTAGTTAAATTTTCTTTCATGTACACAACTTTTACAATGAATCTTTTGAATTTGCACTAGGGATTGTATACTGGTTTACCGATTTACCGGTTAACCGATAAATTGACAAAAAAACCGTTCGGTAATTCGGTAAATGAAAAATCCATACTAGAAATTTTTATGTAGAAAATATTGTGTTTATAGATTTTTAAAAGGGCTAAAGGGACATTGAAAATAATAAATAAAAAAACAGATAAGTGTAATCAACAATATACCTAATTATTGAGATATTTTTTGTTTAATTTTAATTTAAACTTTCTTGGGTTTGAGAGCTGCTGTAAATCGCACAGAAAGCGCTAGTTACAGTTAGCATATGTGATTTGTGCTCTGCAGTATTTTTGAGATTTTTAATGGTTTAAAATCTTTACAATCAACGTTTTTCTTAAACAGTAAGTAAGTAATGTAATGACATGGCAGGGTCATAGCAATGTCAAACCTCCACAACACATAACAAAGAAATAATAATTTATAACTAGTGGCCTAGCCGGCTGCTGTCTTCAAGACAAGGCCGCGGCCAAACAAACAAAACCAAGGGTCAATACTTTACATCAAAGCAAGCAACCGCTAAGGCTGGCCACTGACCTAAATCACTGGTCACCGAAATAACCAAGGTCGCACACTGGGACAGATGTCTTGGTGTGAGTGTTGCTAACACTAATATATAAACTTCGCCCCATTGGAAGAGGGGATGATTATATGATTATACTCAAGTACGTCTTCAAGATTATTATACGAGCAGTAGTTTCCGCGTCCCTATACAGTTTTTATTTATACTTATTTCCTTAGTTGTGCATCTTAGTTTATTTATTTTAATCATTTTAAATTATTTGTTGTTTATCTCTTATTTATTTCTAAGTATTTCATTTTAATAGTTACCATTTTTCACTTTTAAATTATTTAACAGTCTATTTTTATAAATTCCGTGTTAATAATTCGAGCACTAACTTCCAAAAATCTCTAAACTAACTTCCGCCCTCTTCAAGACATCTACTACATACCTCAGGAATCACAATAAACGATTCCACTACAGTAAATATCTCCTTTTCTAATATTTAAAAATAATAATACGTAACTATTTAACGTATTTTTTAAATTAATATCAATTTTGAACACACCATATTGGACAGGATATTAATGCAATATTATTGTAAAATAACATTAACATTTGAACCTTTAATAAATTTTGTACTTCTAACAACTGTTTAAAATAGTTAAATACAAATATTTATTACAAGATTCCAATATTATGCCTTAAGATTGTGCAAAATATGTATTATTCTAACAAATTATTTATATATTATTGCAAAAAAATATACAAAAAACATACGAAGAATTTTTTTCCCCCCATGATAGTATCCCTAACATGAGAGAGAGTTTATTAAATAATTTTACATGCTCCACAAATATATAATACATGTAATTTTATTACAATTAATAACTCTATTGTTATTGTTGAATTCATAAATTTAGAAGAGAAATATACAGAAGATGATTAAATGTAAATTGATTTTTTTTCTTTTCAACAAATTTTATCTGATTTATAAAATTTTGAAATCCCATTTTTTTTAGAAACAACAAGAATTTATCAATGAATTGCTTGTGTAGTAGGAGTTGTTCTGAAAGTGGCCATTTATGTCCCGTTGTCAGGATGTAACTTATGAAAGGTGCTCTGTATCTTGCCAAGATTGAACAGTGATATATCAAGTGTGTAAAAAATCTTGAATTCCTTCATTATAAGGGCATGTTAGAGATTCTATTATGTTACAATTATTTAAATACTGTCGGCATGGGCCATGTCCTGACAATATATGAGTCAGACGATTGTCCATTTCCAATTCTATTTTCCTTCTATCTTTAATGTCAGGAAAGAATTTCTTTGTTGTTCTCCCTTTTTCAGTTTGTTGCCATCTCATCCAGATCAGTTTCACTTTCGGCCTTTTAAATATTTTAAAATAAGTTTTTAGATATTTATTGCAGGAATATTCCAGACTTGTATCTTGTGCCGTTCTTTTTGCTAGATGATCTACTTCTTCATTCTTTATATATCCTGCATGTGCTGTGATCCCCTCTATGTTAACTATCTGGCCTTTAACTTCTGGCCTACTTGAGTGATCCAACCGCGAAATGTCTTCTATTAATGGAGAGTGTATTCTGTTGTTTTTTTATTTTATCTATTGTTATTTGACTATCTGTGAAAATATATATATTTTGAATAAATTCACTAGTATTGAAATATATGCATTCCATGCCTTTAGCTATCGCAAGAGCTTCCGCTTGATTGTTCGAACATAGAGGATGCAATCTGAATTTTTGTGCAGATATCATTTTCTCTTTCATTTATATTATCACATAGCACATCCTATATTATCTTCTATTTTCGAACCATCGATATATATTTCAATCAGTTCCCCTGCTTTCATAGTCTTTTCAATTTTCTTTACTTTTCCGGTTCTTTACTTTTCTTTACGAAGTATGAATTTTTCTAAAAAAAAATTTTTTTTTACCGGTAAACCGGTATTTTAATTTTCATTTACCGAATTATCCGGTAAATGAAAAAGTCGGTAAATTTACAATCTCTAATTTGCACTATTACAAACAAGATTTATGCAATAGTCGTAACTGTTATATAATTTCGTTTAATAAGAATGAATATCACGTATTATTTTTGTCTTAATATTAATCTTAACCGACCAAAAAAATGGTTGTACGACTATAGTGGATTATTTAATTATCAGCTGATAATTATAATAACTAACATAATTTGAAATATATAGAATTAGAACTATTTGTTAAAAATAGTTTTGTGTACATTACATGGAAATAAAAATTATTTAAAAAAAGAAATCTAGTGTGCAACACTTATATGACTTTTTCTTACTGCAATTTTCCACAAACTTATATTTTTTACTAAGTGTTTTCTCTAATCTTCAATGTTATATCAATGGGCGAATCTGAACATGACAAAAGGACTTTGTTGAGGGCAGCGTGGCCTTTCATAACCCACGAAATAAAGTTCAATCAATTTTCTCGAAATAAAATTAAAAAAAAGAGTGATTTTCTCTGTAGGTATAGTTAGTGTACCAAGATTAAGGAAATCCGTTAGTGTCTTTATGAAAAAAATCGTATAAAAATAAAAAAACAAAAACCTGAACATTAATGTCACACTTCCGGTGAGACAATTTTCTTCATACACTGAATTTTTGGCAATATATTTAATTCTAATTATGATAGAATCGTATAATAAACTTTTTTTTTTTTTTTTTATTATTTATTTATTGTAATACAGTACCAACACAAAATGTGTTTTGCCTTTAATGCTGTTGTTTGTATGATAATGTACTGACGTGTAGAACGTGTGCAGGTACCCCATCCAATGATGGCCCTGTTGGAGTGATTTGTTTATGAAGTGAATAAATGAAATGTGAAGTGAAATGAATGTATGGGTGTGAATGTAATTATGCTAGTTCATAATGTCGTTCAGTGAGGTCTGTCAGTCAGTATGAAGTTTGTCTACGGTGGATGTAACAAGTCCTGTGGCCATCTCCGTTTTAGTCTTCTTACTGGAACTAGAGTTGTTTGTAAATTGTTGATGAGAAGATTTGTATGACCGTTCAGTTTGACATGATACTTAGAGTACAGTCGATGTGCTGCTTGTTGTACTGTTTCAGTGTTTGTGTCTTTATGTATTGTTTCGTTTGTAACATAGAAAGGAGATGAAAGTATAGTCCGCAGTGTGCGAGATTGGAATGTCTGAATTTTTTCAAATGTGTCTGTTTAGCCGCTCCCCAAAGCTGAAGTCCGTATGTCCAAATTGGTTTCAATAGAGTCTTGTAAATTAGGAGTTTGTTGTTTATGTTTAATGTGGATCTTGTTTTTAGTAATCTGTATAACTGTTTGAAATGTAAATTAAGTTCAAGTCTTTTAGTTTTTACATGTGTTGCCAAAGTTAGTCGTTTGTCCAAGTGCGTCCCTAAATATTTTACTGAGTTACTTAACGGTATATCACACGTATATCTTCCGTCTTTTTTTAGTGTAAAATGTACTGTTTTTGTTTTGTTTATATTGAGTATAATAAACTAAAATAAAAATTTACCGAATTAACCCCACCGCTCCCAACGTCAACGTCCAAAAAATTAATTTTTTCGTCAAAATATTTCAAAACAAAATTCGTAGAACTTTATAATATGTGTAATTGATATATAACATGTTCAAAAAAAAAAATTGTTTGTACCCTTTTCAAGAAAATCTAAAACAATTAAAAAAACTCCAATTAGTAAAAGTAGTACTTTTGATTGACCAAATTTTGTCCAAAACCTTTTTGTCGGATCCCCTAATAATAAGTTAACGAAATATCAAGTTTGAACCATTTTTTTTAATTTTAATTTTGGACTCAGGGAACCTTCAAAAAATCTATTTCCGGTGAAAACTCAATAATCCGGTCGAAAATTTGACATGGTTGCAGTATAACCTCTTATCAGCGATAAGAAAATGTAAATGGTAACCCAATCAGTATAGCAATATTCTCAGGAACTAATTAGCTGATCTGAAAATGGTGAACATAGATATGCTTCCATCCCTGTCTAGAAAGTAAATAAATAAGATGACATCAGAGACATTTTCCGTGGTAGCTTGCTTCATTTTGTGGTCATCGATCGGTTTCAGGGCGTTCGCCCATCTTCAGTGTGATAACACAGACTTGCACAGAGCAAATTCAGATTATACACAGAATGTATAAAACTGAAGTGTAGTGTATAAACTGAATTTGCTCTGTGCAAGTGAGTGTTATCACATTGTCTGATAAAAACGCATCCTGAAGATGGGCGAACACCCTAAAACCGATCGATGACCACAAAATGAAGCAGGCTACCACGGAAAATGTCTCAGATACTTTCCAGCTCTGCGGAACCAACCACCACAACAAATAAGATTACATCCCAATGTTTCTACCCTAAAACGGTTTTTACCATGTCCTCTGGCAGTAACTTCATATGGAATAAAATGAAGACAAAATTAATCCTTTGAAAAAAACAAATCTCTAACAAGTTTTTTATCTAAAAATCTTTAATACCAAGTAAATTTTCTTAAAAATAATAATAGTAATAATAATAAAATTCTAAGATAAACAATAATTGTGAAATAGACAGCAATAATAACCTTCTAATTTCTCCGCATTGTCTGCATAAGCCCTTAGTACATCATCATTTCACAGTAAATCATTATATTATTTGTTTTTTCATGCTCTTATCTGCTTAATACAAGCCATTCGTTCGTTTCTATTTTCTTATCCGCTTTCATATAATACTCAAAATAAGTGGCATCCAATAATACTGTAAGCTATGGAAATTCTTTCCTTGCTTATTTAGCTTTGAAAGATTCATCTTATTAGAGGTTGTATATCAGAGAAAGAAATAACAAACAAAAAAAGTTTAAAAAAAAAAAATGTTTACAGTTATTTTGCTTTGTCTTACTTGCTGAGGAAGGAAATATTTGGAAAATGAGATCTTAGAAACATATTTAAGCCCACGGTTTGATTTTTTACTTTCTCTTATTCCTTCGTAACAAGTAATGCAACCGTATCAAATTTTCAAACTGAAGTCATATTTTTTCTCATGTTTAAAGTATGAAAAATATGTTTTTAACGAATGGTCTATTTGTGTTGTTTGTGTGTATGCGTGTGAGAGAGAGAGAGAGAGATAGAGAGAGAGATTGAGAGGGCAAGATATCTCAAAAAAAGGAATCTCAAACTTGGTATTGCGTTTAGGGTTGTAACAGCAACCAAGGGAGAGTAAAGAGCAAAACCACTCTATCGGTCTGGAGTGGGAGAAACTGTATAAATATAGCGACGGACAGGCCATAAAAACACAGTTGAATTCAGTTCAATACATCCAATTACTACGTGTCATTTTCCTGCCACTTTACCTTAAAACATTTCTCTATTGTAAAGTCCAGGCAGTTCAATGAATATATTAGTTAACCAGTGTTATCCAAGTCTTCTTTTTATATGATTAACCAGACCTAAATTCTCTCCACTTAACACATCCATAATATTGGTGGTAGTGGTGGGATGATGTAACAGCAACCAAAGAGAAGCTCAGCAACCAAGGAGAGTAGAGAGCAAAACCCAAAACCACTCTCTCGGACTGGAGTGGAAGAAACTGTATAAATATAGCGACGAACAGCCCATCTAAAAACACTGTTGAATTTAGTTCAATTCATCCAATTACTACGTGTCATTTTCCTGCCACTCTACCTTAAAACATTTCTCTATGGTAAAGTCCAGGCAGTCTGTATCACTTAATTAATATATTAGTTAACCAATGTTAACCAAGTCTTCTTTTTATATCATCAACCAAACCTAAATTCTCTCCACCTAACACATCCATTATAGGATCTATATAACCGCATCTGACACCATGATTGCGTAAAAAAAATTCATCGACCGGAACTGTAACTTTAATAAATGATTTTTTAGGTTTTTTCGCAATTTGCTCGAAAATGGCTACTATCTTTAAATGAAACATTTTTCTGGAGAAATTGATGGTTAAGAAGTATTATTATATGACGAAATGTACATTAGTATTAAATGGAAGGTTACAATTTCCAGATAGGTTATATAACCTATAAGAAAGCTATAACCTGCAGGTTGATTGATTCAGTTGTGTGGTTACTTAAAGCTCGTTCATATTGTAAACTTTTTATACAGTACTTATGGACTTTTTGCCATTAAATACTTCTTAACCAATGTATGTAATCTTGTATGTAATCCAATGTAATCTTACTTCCATAAGTGGGACTGCCGAATGACAAACCCGAACATTCAGTATCCCAAACATAAAAAGAGAATTAAAACGTATATGTTTAAAAAATCAAAACGCAATCAAAATATAAAGAAATGTAAACCCTATTTCAAAACTATTTTGAAACGTAATTTTGAATGTTCAGTTCAATGAAAATACTTAATGCCGTTGTCGAGATTATTAAATTGCACCAAAAAATTAGTAAAGTTGCACTTTCGGGTAACGTTTTTGTTCGAAACCTAGTTTCGAAACCTAATTTTAATATCGAAATACCGAGTTTGAACAGCCAGCGATTTTTCGTTTTTTACATATTTGTGGTAATACATTAGAGTCCATTCGCTAAAAAATTGTTTCCTTTTTTTTTTACTTCTGAAAGAGATAGTATTTTTTTATTTAAGGTGCGTCAACATCTATGAGCAACTGCGCCCGGATCCTCCACTGCCAGCCTGCGGACCATCTCCTCTCGTTACAAATCAGACTGTACATCACCAGACAGTGAACTATAGGATCTGCTAGGAAACGAAAATCTAAGGGCTGCACCGCTGGACTTGGATCCGGGACCTCTGCGTGGTAGTCCAGTGCGCTAACCACTCAGAGTCGAACCCGGGACTAACCACTGAGAGAGAGGAAGTATTGCGATCGCATCAAAGTTTCGATGTTGAGTTTCCATCGGTATACCAGTGGCAGCTCCTGACTTGGATATATGGGGGGGGTTCAACATTTTTTTTTTTAAATACTTACATTACTTATCATTATTAGTACGTTGGCTAGACAGAAATCATGAAGTAAACTTGCATCCCTCCCCTACAATTAAATATGTTAAATTAACAATAAATCTGTCACTGGGCACCCAGAGAAGAACTGTGAAAAAAAGAGTTGTACCGTTTGAGTTCGAAAATTAAGTGTGGTTAACTTAACGGAAATTTTTATTACCTAAATAAAGTGTTTCGGTTCAAAGGATATGTCAGTCAGTTAGCATCGATTTTTTGCTGGGTCATATATCTTAGTGATGTTTTAAGTACCAATATCGACATCAAATTTTTATAAATATAAAAATAATATAAAAAAATCCGCACATTGGCACTGGCACATCACATCACAAAAAATCTGGTGCGAAACACTCACAGAACTTTCTCTTACTCCACTTCTCAAAATTATAATTGACAAATTTTATAGTTTGTGTACCAAATTTAATGAAATTCGTCGAAAACTGAAAAAACTGTTCAGTAAAAGCACTTCCGGTTTACTAATTTTCTTGAAACTCGGAATTTTGGCCATCTATTTATTTCTAATTAATTTTGTTGGATGATAGAATTGTATAATCAACTATGAGAACACTTTAGAGAAAAATATAACCCCACGCCTCCTCTAAAAGTGCCCTTAAATGAATTTTACCAGACAAATGTTTTAAATAAAAGTTATACATCTTTGTATGTTTAGTTTATATCAGAAGTTTCAAGAAAATCGTAGGAGCAATTTTTGAGAAAATCGTGAAAAAATCATTTAGTAAAGTGGTAAAGTAAACGCAATTCCGGTTATCTGATTTTTTCAAACTCGGAATTTCAGCAACATATTTAATTCTAATTAACATTATTTATATGATAGAATTGTCTAATAAACTGAAATAGCACTTTAGCTAAAAACCTAACCCCACCCCTCGCCAATAACTGCCCTTAAATGAATTTTCCCAGAGAAATGTTTCAAATATAAGTTGTAGCTGTTTGTATATGTAGTGGATATACCAAGTTTGAAGAAACTTGTCGCAGCCGTTTTTGAGAAAATTAAAAAAAAGTAAAAAAAAGCAACTAGTAAAGTGGTACTTCCGGTTAAGGAATTTTGACAGATAGCGTAGGGTCAGATCCCATGGTGATACCTTAACGGAATATCAAGTTTCAACTTTCTACGGTTTTTCCTTTTTGAGCTATGCTGTTCAAATACACACACACAGCACACACCATTTGCTAAAAACAACTTTTTAAACTCCGGGTAAGATCGGGTAAATTCGCTCGTAAGATCGTGAGTAATGTTCAACGCGCATAAAACCCCCACTCTTATTTTTAAAAAGTTAATGAGAATGTACACTTTTCTATAATAACACAAAGAAATTTTTTATATATACATATATGTATATATATATTAAATTCTCCAGCGCGACGCCCAACTGTGAACCTCCAACTTCCTACTTTTTATAAATCTCCTGATATACATATATTTCACTAGTGTACAATTCATTATACGAGCATATTAAAGGAGCTCCTATATTGATATACGTTCCTATTCTTTTATGTCTGATTCTCGGATTTGACAACAAAATTATTAATTTTTACAATTACAATTAAAAATTACAATTTTTACTGTGACTTAATGTTCATAACTAATACAAAAATGAAAATATTTTTTTGAAATTGAAATATTGAAATCAAATAAAAATATGAAAATTACTTTTTTATTTATTTTATTTCCAAATAGCTGGGGGTTCAGTCGCGCAATCGCGAATACCAGTAGCCGCTACTGATCGGTACCAAAAAAAAAAAGTTTTGAGCGAATGGTCTGGATATATGTTTTTTCCACTCTGTGAAATGTTTAATCTTCTCTGAGCTCTGATATAATGAAATGCTAAAGGTTTTACGATCAGATCACAAAATAAAAACTGCAAATTAAAATATGCTTTACTTTGATGTGATTTAAAATGAAATTACCCGAAAATTAAAATAATTCAACGAGATACGTTAACCCAACTTCACGGGCGTTCAAATCGATCCGGTTACTACCCGGTGTGGGCCATTGCACTTCGAAAGACAACGTCCTGATACCATGATTACATGCCATTCCTGAACCTGGGCACCCGCATAAGGTATCATGTCTTAGGCGATTATCTGAAGTAGGGCTATCCACCAAATGGAGCTCTTAGGATAAAGTTTTTGGGGCCCCTTTCCCAATGACACGTGTTGGGATTGTTGTCTCCCTCAAAGCCCAGGATCCTCTTTTCCACCACAGTTTCTGCGCTTCGTCACACAGCAAGCATGAGGGAGAGATATTTATAGCCCGTCTCTCAACAAGTGCATTTCCACGTGCATGCAGTGTATGTGAAATGTTAAAATGTTAGAGAGTGTGTGAGAAATAGTGAGCTAGAGTTTGCTTGTGGGATCGCTAAACCCAAGTAACTGCACGCATCAACTACTTCTGCAGGCCCTATGTTAGTGTTATTAGTATAATAGGTTTCAGAAAGACGGAAATTAGTGAGGAAGGGTTTCTAAGAAATAAGCTAGAATGAATGCTGAACACTGTGTAATAAAATAGAGACACTAAATAGAAATTAGAGATTTAAACTGAGTAAAGAGAAGGGTGGTAGTTGGTTGCTGACCCATTGTAACTGCTGTATAAACTGAACTAACTACTGTACATTGTAGGGCTAGTGCAGCTGTATATATACAAAGTCTCCCACGCTAGTCTGGCCTAAGTAACGATTGAGATTCTAAATTTAGAGTGTCTCTCTCTCCCTGCTTTATATCCCTCTCTTCAGATCTGTTATATTAAGCTTGGAACTCCCAGGGACGCCATGCTCTCTGAAGACTATTATAGGTTCTACTTCCTACTATTACATAGTCAATTTTAGCATTAAATAACATATTATATTATGAAGAGTATTTCTTTATCTAATTTTTGTACATGTCATTTGATCTAACAGATAATATAAAATTTTAACACAAATTGTAATTTAAGAATAGAAATGCTGTTAAAGAAAACATATTTTACTCATCCACAGTACGACTGTATTGTTTAAATAATTCATTATAAAATTCATTATAATTATTTTCTATGTTTCTTTAATATTAATTAATTCTTAAACTATAATTATTTCATTCATATTCTGTATTCTAATTAGTATTTTTCATCTTTGTAATATCTACTATTAGAGACACTAGACATTTTTGTCTTACTTCTTCAACCTTAGATAATTATTCTTTCAAATAGCTGCTACATTTTTCAGTTCCTTATGTTTTTTTTGTTTTGTTTTTTATATTTCTTTTTCCTATAATTTTCAACATGTAAGCATTTCTTGTGGAAAAGTTGGTCAAAGTTTAGTAAAGAGAACTTTTCTGTTTGTGTTTGCTCCATGTAGATCCATGGAGCAAGCTTAGGAGATAAAAGTTTTTTTAAGGTATTTTTTTTCCTGAAAACATTATATGCAATTTAATGAAAACCCTTTTACTTCCGACAAATATAAAACATTTACCACTCTTACATTTACCTTATTTTTTTAAAACAATAAGTTAACTATTTTCCTGCTTTAAATAAAATAAAAAAATATATAATAGCATCCTGATGATGGGCAAACGCCCAAAACCGGTCGATGACCACAAAAAGAAGCAGGCTACCACGAAAAATAACTCTGATGCTTTCCAGCTGTGCGGAACCAATCACAACAATTTATGTATTGCTACTTTCATTGGCCGCTCATAATGGCGGGTTGTCAGAGTGGGGCTTCATAAATGTGTAGCAAATTAAAATTAAACTTACTGTAATAGGATCCGAAGCGAAGGATCTAAAGCAAAGAGAGACACACAAAAATGGAGAATCTCACTCGCTACTTAGGCCAGACTAGTGTGGGAGACCCTGTTTAAATACAGCTGCGTTAGCCATACTGAAGACATTCTTTAAACAGTTTATACAGCAGTTACAAAGCGTCAACAACCTATCTTATTTACTCTCTCTAAATCTCTCACTACCATTTTCCATATTCGTGCAAAGTCCAGGCAGTTTGTGTTACTTTTCTCATTATACAGTGTTCAGCACTATTTCCAATTTAATTATCTCATAAACTCAATTCTCTCCTTCTCATACCCACTATTAGTTTACTTTAAAAATTTCTACGTTTTTAGTATTTCAGTAAAATTTGATTTAATATATAAAGAAGCTGTTTAATATTTTTGGTAGAATCAGATCTCCCTTGGATACGAACGAGATTTCACAACTTTCCTCCATAATAAAAACATGGAAGTAAAACATTATGAACGATTAATCACCTAACATTCATAGCTCAAAATATTTTCATCGTAAATAACTTATTTGAATGTTCTCTTTCTTCGTTTGCTTTATTTATATTGTCTCATCCTTTTTTTTATCTTCTATTTTTACTTTCTCTTATTCCTTCTATATTAGGTTAGAATAGTTACTTATTAACCAATAGAGTAAAATGCCACTTTTAGACCCCGAATCTTAGGTTCGCCTATAAGAGCGCAAGCAAGTTTGGCATGTGAACGAGAGTTGCGTTAAATATTTTAATTTTTCTAAAAGTGTTAAAACTATTTAAAAAAACTAAATGTAACATAACCACTAAGAGAATGTTGCCCACTAAAAAAGGTTACACTCTTCCTCTATGATTGTAATAGCATATTATATTAAGGTTAAGTAATGTTATATTATGTTTTCTGATAAATGATTTATTGTTAAATTGATTTCAAAATATTAAAGAAAATGTTTAGTTTAAAATTTTGACGTTACTTCAATATTATTATCAATTTTAGCAATCTCGTCCAAACATAAAAATTTATTTAACTAAAAGATGGCAACGCTGTCATTTCTTTTAATATCTAGAGAATAAAAAATACATTTTTAGCCATCGATTTTTGTGGAATAATTTTCACATTATTATACTATTTTAGGAAAATATATATGCTTTAATTGAATCACACGTCATAATTAAATTAGAAATAAATGTAGATTTCTTTAATAGCTATCGAAGTACTTAAATTAAATACGAATAATGAATAATTGAATAGAATTAATTAAATCTTTTTAGTTTATAGTTATAACAATAAAACAAACCACAATATAAGTAAAATATAAAAAATAAAATGGTTTTTAAAGAAGATCTAATTAGAAAATTAGGTCAGTAAGTGGATATGTCTACATGTTTAAGTTTACTACTTACTTTCAAAAAAATAAACCAACTTTAGAACAATAATTAAAAAAAATCTTTAAAATAAATAATATTAAAAACAAATTGTCGCTTTTCACTACACCAAAGAACAATAAACAGACTAATCTGTCATCAACAAAAAATATAGTAACGGTTATTTTTTCGGACAGGCTTTATTTTCAATTATCGATCAGATGTCGTGGACAAAGGTGTATAGTAAACATACTTTACGATATGCTATTCATATCATTACATGAAATAAAATAGAAGGCCAAACAAGGAATCGAACTAATAATATGTACTACAGTTCCTCACGTTGTCACGCTACGTCATTAACCACTCAGCCAGTAATCATAGCCATTTGTAGAATACAATTTGTAATGGTTACTCTCTAGGGGTGGTTGGCGCGTACAACCACTTGAGGAGTAGCGACCCCACGGGTTACCACAGCTCAGTACTCTAGGCGCAAGCACCAGTACAGTACACCACACACTACACAATACTCAACTCCATTCACAGTTGGAGTAAACCCCAAAAATCCCTGGTCCTCCAAGGATGTGGAGGTTGAGCGTGGGGCTAACAACCCAACCTTGTAAAAAAACTAGTATGTTGAGAAACCAAAAAGTAATCATAGGACGTCTAAAAAGGTACGACACAGGCGAAGATCTGGAAATTACACATGGTTAGCAACTTGGAATGTACGAAGTCTAGGTAAACCTGGGGCATTGAGAAAAGTGATAGATGAGTTGGAGAGGTATGACATTGCTGTAGCAGCTCTTCAGGAAGTTAGGTGGAAGGATAAGGGAATGTTCAAAACGGGAAATTATACAATTTTTCATGGCGCTGGCATTAATGGAAATTTCGGCACAGGATTTGTCATAAGCAATAAAGTTAAGTCTATGGTGATGAATTTTCAAAACTATAACAAAAGGATTTCTATTCTAAGAATGAAGTATAGATTTTTTAATATTTCCTTGATAAATGTGCATGCTCCGACTGAAGAGAAGGATGAAGATGTGAAGGACGCATTCTACGGAGAGCTTGAGATGCTGTATGACGGCCTCCCAAAAAATGATGTTAAAATAGTATTAGGGGTTTTCAATGCGAAGTTGGGCCAGGAAGAATGCTATAGACCATTTCTAGGCCGAAATAGCTTGCACAAGCAAAGCAGTGAAAATGGAATTAGGCTTATTGATTTACTATTGCAAAAAATTCGAATGTAAGCAGTACACGATTCCCTCACAAAGACATCCATAAGGAAACCTGGACGTCACCGGACGGATCAACAAAAAATCAAATTGATCATGTAATGATTGATATAAGGCATGCTTCGGATATATATGACGTGAGAAGCTGCAGAGGGGCAGATTGTGATTCAGACCATAATTTGGTGCGAATTAAATATAAGCAGCGAATTTCAAAATTTAAGCAACAGAAACTTGAGAAAATAGATAAGTGGAATATAACCAAATTAAAAATAGATAGTAAAAGCAAGGAGGATTATCAAACGGAACTGGGTAAGAATTTAGGAGATACGAAAGGCCTAGAATCGGTGGAAGGAGATGGTATAAATCAAAAATGGAAATTTATCAAGAAAGCTATTGTCGCATCCGTGCAGAATGCCGTAGGAAAAGAGGGAAAGATTAAAAGAAATGGCTGGTTCGATGAAGAATGTAAGAATAAATTGGAAGAGAGGAAAAAAGCTAGAATGATCATGATGATTAGAGCTACAAGATCGAATGTTGAGGAATATAAGAAAAAAAGAAAAGAGGCTAACAAAATATGTCGAAGGAAAAAGAGAGAATTCGAACAGTTGAAGATAAAGAGGATGGAGGAGGATGGAGATTATAATAGAGTAAAAGAGTTTAATGCTGCAGTGAAAGCAGAGAAAAAAGGATTTCAGCCATATGTGGATTTTTGTAGAGGAAAGGACGGAGCATTGATAGGAGGGGCACCCCAAGTAAGAAATAGATGGGCCGAGTATTTCGACGAATTATTGAATATGCGTGATGAAGTTTTAGACTAGGCGAAACACCAAGGGAGAGAGCGGTAGAATTAAATGAGGATTTCGTTGATTATCCAGAGAAAGAAGAGATATTGGAAATAATTATGTACTTAAAAAGCAATAAAGCAGCAGGTATTGATGGGGTAGTAGCGGAACTATTAAAACTAGGAGTTGAATCACTCTGGGATAAGTTGTATGATCTAATACTGGATATATGGATCAAGGAAAGGATGCCGAACGAATGGTCAGTGGCAATAATATGTCCGCTTTTTAAGAAAGGAGATAGAACCTGTTGTGAAAATTATAGGGGCATCGCGTTGCTGCCCGTTGTATATAAGGTGATAGCAAAATTGATTGCTAAACGGTTAACCCAGAATTCAGACTGGATATTGGGCGATTATCAGGCTGGTTTTCGCCGAAATCGATCAACCTCGGATCACATTTTTGCCCTGAGAACAATGCACGAAAATTGTTATGAGTATAATATAGATCTACATCACATCTTCATAGACTTCAAGCAGGCTTATGACAGTTTATATAGAGAGAAGGTATTCGGGATCCTGCAAGAGTTTGGAATCCCTTCCAAAATTGTTAATTTAGTTAAGATGTGTCTTCAAAACTCGGCCGCTAAAGTTAAAGTGCAAGGAGGCAGCTCAGAAGAGTTCGTTATAAGTAGAGGTCTCAGGCAGGGAGATGCACTGTCGACCATTTTATTCAATCTCACGCTAGAAAAAGTTATAAGACAAATGGATATGAATCCCAGTGGTACGATTTTTAATCGTTCCATGCAATACCTAGCGTACGCCGATGATATTGTTCTAATAGGAAGAACTATGAAGGCGGTAGAAGATTGTTTTGAGCAGCTGGAGAAAACTAAATATTTGTTAGCATCCAGATATGACAATAGAATCTGTCGGTCACATAGTGTTACAATAAATGGAAAAGCCATTGAAAATGTGAAAGCATTTAAGTACTTAGGAGCCATGTTCACGCAGCAGAGGGACATGGCAAGGGAAATAAAAGAAAGAATGGCAGCCGGCTGCAGATGCGTCTTTGCTGTACGTTCTGTCCTCAGGACGAAGTCGCTTTCGAAGAAGCATAAGGGTAGGATCTACAAAACAATAATCCGTTTCGTGGTTATGTACGGATGCGAGTCTTGGGTTTTAAATGTATGTGAAGAGAATTTGCTTCGCATTTGGGAAAGGAAAATTTTGAGAACAATTTTCGGTCCAAACTTCATTAATGGGGTTTGGAAAATTAAAACTAATTCGGAGCTAAAAAGTTTGTAAAATGCACCCGACATAGTATCCGAGATAAAGGAGAGGAGACTGGAATGGATCGGGCTCCTTATAAGAATGGGCAGAGAGCGAATGGTAAAGAGATTGTATGAAGATCGGCCCGAAGGAAGAAGAAAAGTGGGCAGGCCGAAAAGAAGGTGGCTGGATGATGTCGAAGATGATCTCAGAAAGGCTGGGGATAAGAAGATGGAGAACGAAGGCACTGGATAGGGAAAGATTATTTTGGAGGCCAAAGCCCTGCATGGGCTGTAGTACAAAAAAAAAAAAAAATGGTTACTCTCTTGATCCTACATATACATATAGGCTAAAAAATATTGGCTATAATATTCTAAGCTTTAATCTGAGAGAGAAAATTCTTTAAAAATATTCAAAATGAAATTTTTAATTTTTTTTAAATTTTTTGGATGGATGTCGTGAGCTCGCTGAATTAATATTGTTAATAGAGTCATTGATTTTTTACGATTTCACTTTTCTTCTCCCAGCTTTCCACTAGAGAACCTAGTCTTCACCAGGAGACTGATATTTTATATTATTGAATCAGCACATAAGCTTGCATTGTAGCAAAATAGGTCATATACCTATAAATAATAAAACACACAATTCTCAAAGAGTTTATAAACAAATGACAACTTCCAAAGAAGTAATCAACTAGTAAAAGGAAGTTTCACTGAACTCTACAAGCATTTTTACACATTTCTTTGAGGGGGAAAAATTATTTTAGGGATGTTTAATGATGTTAGATAT
This sequence comes from Triatoma infestans, assembly GCA_011037195.1. Taxonomy (NCBI): domain Eukaryota; kingdom Metazoa; phylum Arthropoda; class Insecta; order Hemiptera; family Reduviidae; genus Triatoma; species Triatoma infestans. The sequence goes on from JAAEAF010007777.1 coordinate 29,145, forward strand.
GAAGCGTACTTTTGGTAACATTTCACAACCGAGAAAACTTTTTCAGCTATAATTCAGTTTAGTAAGGGTAAGTTTTATGAGTGTTTCAATAACTTTTTTTTTTTTTTTAAATAATTTTGAAAAAAATCCTTTTTTCTGTTGTTGCTGCCAAACATGAGAGGAGTAATAGGTTTTGTTAAGGGATAGTGCACTGCGGACCTGACTTGGAACGCATTGTCGGCCACCATGCAGCGTTCTATCGTTACGGATAACACTGCCCATTACCGGCAGTGAACTGTAGATGGTTCAAACCAGGGACCTCTTTGTGGAAGTCCAACTTGCTACCACAAAGATATTCCCTATACTATCAATAGTAACATCATACCTGTACTGGATTCGCTGAGACATGTCTTTCATCCCCATGGGCATTGAAAGAAGAAGTTAAAGAGAGGAAGGACTAGTCCAGCCGCCTACTTCTAAAGAATGCTTGACCACCAATTCTCTCTCATTGAAACGCCATTCGAACAACAATCACCACTAAGCGACTATCATTCTCATACCGTCACTCTGCCAGTCAGTCTGTCACTCTCTTCTCACGCTACTATACTCTCACTCTAACATAAAAGTGTGAAGGCCTTGCAGGGCCTATACTTTTATACAATATAAACAGTGTTCGGTAAGTCTAACTTATCTCAACCTAAGAATTTCTCTTTTGTCCAAACCCCGAAAAATAAACACTACATATCTATTTTCAGAAAAGCTCGAATTAATATAAATTGTTTCAAATTAAATAAAAATATTATAATTTGCAATACTGTAAATATATGGAATCAAATTTTAGATAGAGTTTTTGGAAATACTGGAAAAACTGAAAACCAGTTTATTATAAATGGAATGTTTTAATTTTGATTAATTTTAACCGTAGGCTTTAGAAAAATTATAATATAAAAACAATAATAGTAAATATGTACATAATATCGAATAGACCAACAAAATCACAGTTTCATTTACATTGAGCACTTTAAATAGAATTAGTTTATTACCTTTTAAGGAAAAAGTTTAAATTTTAATAAATTTGAAATTACCATGTGTTATGTAGAATGAATGTTATCTCAGCTCTGACGAAGTGGAAATGACGGGCGAAAATTAAGTGACTTTAATAACCATCTTGTTACGCTACATAAAATCTAAGTATGACAAAGATTATGAAAACAATCTTTGTTTGATTATAATCTTCTAGATAGCAATGATGCCAGAAGACAATAATGGATATCCAACTATGTACTACTGCATTCTGACCTAATTCTTCTCAAATAAGCTGTCTTCTTTAGCATGCAAAATTAACTATATCTGCCAGTATTGTAGCCTATTTGAAATAAACTCATCTTCGTTTGAAATGTTCTCTGATAGTATTGAAATGGTCCTGAAGTATGTGATCTTGTGACACAAGAAAGAGCCTCAGCACTGGCAACCCGCTTCTTATGGGACTTTCTTTCTAGGAAAATATCCACCTTGATAACTAGTTACATAAAAAAATATTTTCGCTGGCATTCATCACTGATATTATATTTAAATATTATTAATATTTATGTTTAAAGTTTAATTTTACACAACGGCTGGTACAATAGCCCTTCACACTGAAATAAGCTAAACATATTTATGTGTAACTCTAATTAAAATAAACAGAAACTCTGGTGTGAAACACTCACACGATTGCAATTAGGCAGACACTGCAATAATTTAATATAATTATAAAATCGGCAAGTTTCTTTAAATTTGAAATTTTAATTATTTCCTCTATGTAAATATAGTAGTGGTGTGAGGGTTCATGACCTACATAAGGGCCGTAGGTGTTGATTGATTACTTTACCAACAATTTTCTTGAGTATACGCAAATAACATTTGAAATTTAATGCCATAGATTCCTCAGTAGCGTATAAACTCAAGGAAAAAATTTCAAAAAAAAGTTTTATTTCTGTGCAGATAGCTTTCCCAAGTTCAAAGAAAATCGCTGTAGCCATTTTAGAGAAAATTCCAATAAACTCAACAACCGATAAGCTGCATTTTCAGTTAACTGATGTTCTTCAAATTTAGAGTACAGCAATAATTATTAAAGATGGTAGCTTAATAAAAGAGGTTTTGTCTCTAGAAAATGGCGATAAAATACAATCCATTGAGGGCGATGAGACCACTAAATACCTGGGCTGTGCTTTCTCAGGTGAACTGGAGTATGATAGGGCTTCTATAAGCAAACTCCACAAGAACTTCGATAAGCTAACCGTCTCTAACCTTCTGAAACCAGATCAAAAGTTGAACATAATAAATCAGTATATCTTTCCTACCATGATTTATCCTTTGCAAACTGCACCACTGATTAAACTTGGCACAGCCTTGCTGGAGGGAACGGATACAATTATCTGAAGGAATGCGAAGGCTATGCTAGGGTTACCAGCGAATACTTCTACTGAGATGTTGTATGCTCCTCGCCGACATTGAGGTCTTGGAATACTACGCTGTCAATCGGAAGCCCCATTACAACATTGGTCCGTAGCGCATAAGTTATCAACGATTCCTGATTCCGTCTTCCAGGCCTGTTTTGACTACAAGGCGAAAGCAGTTGAATGTGCTAAAGGTCTGAATGTGAACTTGCATGAGCAAGATGATAGGCCTAGCATAAAGAAAATCAGACAAAATTTACACGACGAGGCTTTTGAGAAATGGGCAAAATGTAAATGGCAAGGTATCGGAGTCCATCACTTTCGCAATAACTCGAAAGCTAACAAGTTTATCTTCAACAAAACACTTCTTTCCGGGTCAGAATGGAGCAATGCCCTGAAATTAAATGTTAATTATGCTCCACTACCTAGTGTTCCTGGAGTTGGTAGCCAAGCTACAGGAGATATTGGGCCCTTCTGTCGTAAATGCTGCAGGGAGAATGAAACACCTTTTCATGTTAGGTAATTGCACAGATAATATGCTCCTTGTGACACGCCGCCACCATAACACCAAACATAGAATAATGGAGCTTTTGGCGGAGAAGGGCTCCACATGTCTGCAGGAGGTGTATGCAGTAGACGGCGAAGGTTCCGCTAGATTAGCCGACATTATTGCCTTTCACCAGAGTAAGAAGCTTGCCTGGATTATAGATCCTACTATTCGTTATGAAAGTAACGATAAGAACCAGGCCGAAAAAATAAACAAAGAGAAGCAGAGAAGCAGAGCATATACAATAAATGTATGAACTTCTTTAAGGAAAAGTTTCGAGAAGAATATGGTGACAGGGAATTTCATGTCCGTGGATTATGGTTTGGCTCTCGCGGTACTATACCCGAGCTGACTGGCAGATTTTTTGACGAGGTCGGAGAAGACCGAAATCACTTGACAACCTTGGCAGAATCAATTATCTCTGATTCTCTAGGAATTTTAAACTTTCATTTATATGAACGATAAATCAATTTAGGTTTGAATTATTTTAACTAATTTATTTAGAATGGTGATATTAGCTAGTGTTTGATAAATTCATTTATATTGTATATATATTGTTGTTTATGTTCTCTCTATTATAATGTTTTCCTCATTTATTTCTTAATAAATTTAAATTTTGTTTATATATTTAAAAGATATCTTTTCTGATTGATAAGAATGCTGTGTAAGTAGCAACGCAATTTAGTTGTGCAGCTGCGCTTTTGTTCTGAAGTGTTTTCCTAGTATTCTACCATACTTCTAATGCATATTAAAATTATATAGAATGTATAGGCAACCACATTGTACTCAAGTGGTACTTTAGAGGTAAACCTAATGTTATTGCTTCCCCAGAACCACAAAAAAGTAGATTTTCCTGCAATAATACTTAAAATAGAAATGATGGGCTTTTATTAGTGACATACGAAGTTTAAAGACAATTAGCCATTTTTGAGAAACTCGCGAAAAATTAAAAAAAAAATAGTAAAGTAGCACTTCCGGTTGATATATTTTGTTTAAAACTTTATTAACAAATAACGCTATATTACAAAGGAAATACTGTTATGACACCTCATAGTGGATTACTCCATTTTCAATTGATCAATTTTCCTTAACCTCAAAAAATATACAACTATTTGATCGCGCTTTGTTGCATAAATTGCAACTCTTATCACCCTCGCATACAATTCATTTTAGAAACCGGAAATGACAACAAAATAGCCTTTCTTGTCACATTCATCATTCGCAACCATGGCAACACATTCACACACAACTAATACACTTAACCCACTTACTGTGGAAGACTACTACAGTTCCTTTCAGACACGTCCTTTACACCAAAAAATAAACACCATAAAAAAAACCTATACAACCGTGCTATCCATTTATCGGACCCATCGTTCCACCAAGACAATATAAAAAAAATAAATAATAGAAATACTAGTTAAAAATGACTATCCTATTCATCTAACTCTCAAAACCATCCCAAAAATACGCAAACAAACCTCCAACGCAGAACCCTCAAAATATTCCACCTAACGCGAATACTGAACCTCCTATTTACTACTCGCTCACCTTCATTAGTCCTATTTTTCCAATTGAATCAATAACATCCTCAAAAATTTTATCCCCAATCTCCGAACAGACTTTTCTCCCATCAATAAAGTAAATAAAATCTTCTCAAAAATTAAACACGCTATTGAAAAATCTAACAAAACACATACGGTATACAAACTTCAATGTATTTCACCCAATTGCAACGCTTGCTACATAGGTGAATCCAAACAGTTTTTACAAAAAAGACAACAGAAACTAGACATTATTAACCCTTTAACCATACCAATTATGAACCCTTTAATTATACCATAGCTGCAGTATATCCTTCCAAATCAAATCAATTTATAGAACTAAACGATATAAATAGAAATCTGGTATGAAACACTCACACAACTTTCTCTTACTCCAGTTCTCAAAATTATAATTGATAACTTTTATAGTTTGTGTACCAAATTTAATGAGATTCGTCGAAAACTGAAAAACTGTTCAGTAAAAGCGCAAAACCATGGTTTACTAATTTTCTTGAAACTCGGAATTTTGGCCATCTATTTATTTCTAATTAATTTTGTTTAGGTGATAGACTTGTATAATCAAAATGTGATAGCATTTTAGAGAAAAATATAACCCCGTCCCTCCCCTAAAAGTGTTCTTAAATAAATTTTCCCAGAGAAGTGTTTCAAATAAAAGTTGTAGATCTTTGCATGTTTAGTTTATATACGAAGTTTGAAGAAAATCGTAGAAGCCAGTTTTGAGAAAATTGCGAAAAAGAGAAAAAATCATTTAGTAAAGTGGTAAAGTAAACGCACTTCCGGTTATCCGATTTTTTCAAACTCGGAATTTAAACTACATATTTAATTCTAATTAACATTATTTAGATGACAGAATTGTCTAATAGACTGAAATAGCACTTTAGATAGAAACCTAACCCCATCCCTCCCCCAAAAGTGCCCTTAAATGCATTTTCCTGGAGAAATGTTTCAAATAAAAGTTGTAGCTCTTTGTATGTGCGGTTGATGAACTAAGTTTAAAGAAAATCGTCGGAGCTATTTTTGAGAAAATCGCAAAAAAGTAAAAAATCCAACTAGTAAAGTGGTACTTCCGGTTGAGGAATTTTGACAGATAACGTACTGTCAGATCCCATGGTGATACCTAAACGGAATATCAGTTTCAACTTTCTACGGTTTTTCGTTTTTGAGCTATGCTGTTCACATACATACACATATACATACAGACCATTTGCTAAAAAACACTTTTTTGGATTCAGGGCACCTCAAAACAGTTATTTCCGGTGAAAACTCGATATCTAAAATTTGACACGATTACAATACTTCCTCCTATTAGGAGTAAGAGAAAGTAAAAATTGACAACACTGATCTCTCCAAAATGTTCTGATTTTCAATCATGCCATCGATTTCAGTAACCCTTTCCATTTTAACCACTTACCCCAACCTTCAAAAAGTCTTCTATCCGAATCCTTACAAATTCACCTTCATCAAAATTCTATCAATTTAAAAAAAAAAAAAACAAAGAAATCGTAACTTCAACTTACAACAATATTTTTCTAACCCTAAGAAAAGATACTTGCCAGTAACTTGTTCTTCCAAATTTGATATTGCCGCGCCTCACTACAAATATTTTTCTTATCCCTCCCATCTTTTAACAGTTTTTTAAATTAAAAAAAAAAAATACTCTCTCTTCATTTCAGTCTCAATGTTCTCAACGTTCACTCCTCTCCTACCCTAAAGATATCTTCATCTGTCTTATTTTATCTTATTGTTAATATCATTTTATTTAATTTACTGTCACTTCTGTTTTATAATTTCTTCTGTTAATATTTCTTTAATTTAAATTTTTCTTTCTTCTTTTTTTGTTATAAATCTATGCACTTTTTCAAACTACTATACTGTACAATAATGTATTTTCTCCAATAAATTTTTACAGAGCTCCTAAAGAAGGCTACCAATGGAACCCGAAACGTAGAGACTTTCTCTTACTCCTAGTAAGAGGAAGTATTGTAATCGTGTCAAATTTTCGATATTGAGTTTTACCGGAAATATCCGTTTTGAGGTCCCCTGAGTACAAAAAAGTGGTTTTTAGCAAATGATCTGTGTGTGTGTGTGTGTGTGTTTTTTATTTTTTTTAAAAGCTTTATTTCAACATGCTCCATATACATATTACATGTTATAGTCAATCTTAATACATAATTTATTTTCCATAACATTATAAATAATTTGAGATATATATCTTAATGTCGAGTAAATTAATAGTAATAATAATAATAGTAATCAAACTTACAGTGCAAACAAACAAAATTATATTACATGTTAAAATAATCTTAATACAGCTATTTTAAAGTAGGTAATTAAATATTTTTTTTAAATTCTTATTTATTTATTTATTTTTAAATTGTCATTTATTCACTTATCAGATTATTAAATATGAAATTAAAATTAAATATAAATTTAATTCACTAAAAAATTCACTCCAAAGATTTAATTCACTAAAAAAAATTCACTAATAAATTTAATTCACTGTGAGATTATTTAGTATCACTTTCTTCTAGAAACTTGAAGATACTCTCAATAAGGCAGTTGAATTCTCTTCTCCATTTTCTTTGAAGGAGATCTTTTTTTGAGACAGGCCAATTACATCCGTGAAGAACTACACTTTGTATTAGTTTGCTTCTAGAAGGAAGAATTCGCGGACAGTCAAACAGCAGATGATCTACAGTCTGTGGGGAATTTGAATTGCATGAACAGGCTTTCGATAATATGAAATCTGTTTAGATAAGCTCCAAACCTACCATGTCCCGTTAAAAGCTGAGTTGCTCTGTAAGTTAAAAAGGTATCATCCAGAACAGTCCTGTCTTGTACAGTGGGAAAAAATTCTCTAGTTAGAGCACCTTTGTTACTCTAACATACTTGCGTGCTTCACTCTCCTTTTCAACAACGATACAGGCAGCAACTCATAACTCTCAGCAAGCTCTTCCCTGCTTGAAGCCTCCTTTGCCAAGAAATCGGCCATTTCATTTCCTTCCAAGCCTTTATGTGCCTTCACCCATCTAAATCTCACTATATGTCTGAATTGATTGATTTTTCTTATGTGGCTTCTTATTTTTTCCACGAGAGGGAAATGGTAATTATTATTTTTGATACAATCAATAGTCGCTCTGGAATCAGTGCTTTCTAAAAATTCGTCTGCTAATTGATTGCCTCCATTCTCAAGCCATTCTAAAGCCTTTAGGATAGTAAGTTGCTCAGCTTGATTGTTTGAGCAATTCCCATTCAGTCTGTATTGCTTATGAATTATTTGTTCTCCTTTCAGGTATACGACAAATGCGGAACCGACTTTTAGATTGTTCTTGCTTCCATCGGTATATATTTCACATTCCAGATTGTTAGAAGTTTGAGATTCGGGGAAATCAGCAACTTCAGCTGGATGTTCCCAGGATTTGAAGTGAATTGGTCGCTCATAATCTTTTGGGTTAATACCCTCATAGAATATGCCATACCTAAGAGCAGATACTTTCATCAATTCATCGGCTTTTAGAAGAATAGGTGTGATATTGGCCACAATGCAAGCTGCTTCGTATGAGATAGTGCGGTAACCTCGTGCGATTCTAATCGCCATAGTTCTTTGAACCCTTTTCATTTTGTCTCTATTATGTTGAAGTTCCAGCCCTTCTCCCCAAACTGGAATGCCATAGAGCAGCATGGGAAGGAATGCTCCCTCATAGATGGTCCTAAGTGCTTTTTGGTCTAAGCCCCAGTGTACTTTGGCGATCCTTGATAAGCTATTTACCATTTGCATGCATTTCTGAGTTACATATTCTATATGTGCATTCCAAGACATCCGTGAGTCGAAGATTATACCGAGGTATTTCAATTCATTCACCACTTCTAGCCGCTTTCCTCTAAAAAATAGTTTGACTTCATCAGGGTTACCTTTTCTCTTCCTGGAAAAATGCATTACTTTACACTTGCTTGGATTGAAGCGAACCTTGTTCAGATACGCCCATTTATTAATTTCCGATAAAATTTCATTTCCAGTGGCTTCTAGTTCTAATACATCTTTAGCAGCTATTATCACCAAGAAATCGTCGGCAAATGCTAAACTTCTGGTATGGTTTGGTAATTTAATTTTTAGCAAACTGTCGAACATGATATTCCAAAAGCCAGGGCCACAACACGACCCCTGGGGACAACCTTTAGATGAACCTTTGGTGACCCGGCAGCTTTCAGTTTTCAATTTGGCAAGCCGATTTGAAAAATAACTTTTTGCTAAGTTGTATAGGTTTTTGGGGCATTCAAATTCTTTTAGATTATTTAAAATTGAAGGCCACAAAGCGGCATCAAATGCTCCCTCGACGTAAATAATTTAGGGAAAAAATCGCACACTTTAATTAGTATTTCGCTTGTTAGTCCGTCTTCACCTGGAGTTTTCTTCGGATTTATGTTTGATAATGTGGTCCGTATTTCTTGGAGCGTAAAGGGTTTATCATCTGCAGATAGATTGCTGCAGTCTTCAGTTCTTTGTCTAATAGCTTTGTGGATGTCATTATCGTCATCTAACGAGTCTACAGGAACAAATTTGTCAATTAGCAACTGAAGGGTTTCCTGCAAGTTTAGTGTAAACTTCCCTACATCCACTTGTAGAGTTGAAAGATTAATTGGGCTTCTGATCTTACCAACAACTGTTTTATATGCTATATTCCAAGGATCTCCTCTTGCAGTATCGCTGCAAAACTTTTTCCAGGAGTTTAATTTTGAAGAGGTTATGAGATCTTCATATACTTTTTTTGATGCATAATATTCCTGTCGTCTATTTGCTCTCAGTGCTTCGCACTTATAAGTTCGTTGATACAATCTTCTCTTAGCATTCACAAGTTTCCTTTGTCTACTCAGCTCCTCATTCCACCAGCTAACTGTCTTCCCTTTGAATTTTGGAAAAGTTTTCTTAAATGTCGGTATAGACTTTTACATGAAGCTTGTACATGGTGAAATAGCATTTCAACCGTCTCCTCGAAATTTCGATCGCCACGCAGTTTTTCCGCCAAAATTTCGTCCAGTACTGAGCCCAGTGCAGAATTATTTTCAGGAACATTTATTTCAACAAGCGACTGTAGATTTTTTACCAAATTTTGTTCAAAATTAGGTCAGTCTGCTTTTCTGGTATTATATCTGTGGTTTGTAGATGATGATCCTAAGTTATTGTGGAAAGTAAATTTGGCTTTATTGAAAATGTTATTGAGCTGTGGTCAGATAAATTTTCTTCTGGCGAATTTTGCCAATCAGTCACATAAGGTAACATCGAATAGGAAACAATTGTAACATCTATTTTACTTGCACCCCTTGATGTTTTATAAGCTGGTAGGTTATCATCCTTATTTATAATTAATAGTGATTTAAGTGCTAAAAATTCTTCTAATAGCCTACCTCTATTATTGGTAATACGATCAAACCATGTTACCGACCTAGAGTTGCTATCCATACAAAGTATTACTTTTTTTCCACTATCATTCACAACAGCTTCCAAAAACTGAAAATCTTCTTCTATATTCTTTCTGATGTCTAAGTAAACACTACAAGCATAGAACACTATCCCTTTGAAATGTACTTCGACAGTAATTACATCTTCATAAGAATATTGAGTGTTTAGAATTACGTCTAGAGAGTTATTAGTTGCTATAACAGCCGCTCTCTTGCGTTTGTCACCTAACTGAAAGATTCTGTAATTATTAGGGAAACCTGCAACTTTATTTTTAATAGTATAAGGTTCTTGTACTAGTGCTAGATCTATTTGTTTTAACTTAATAAAATGGCAAAATAGATCAGTAGCTTTGCGGGACTTTCTTAAATTGACTTGGAAAGTTAATCTTGATAAAATCAGATAGTTTTATACCAATATTATTATGATCCATAATCAATATTGTCTCTTCTCCTATTCAAAGCCGCAATATACAAAGGGCAGTCCCTACTTAAAGCTGCATGGCAGTTATTCAATTTACGTACACCTTTATTGAATTTAATAAGTTGGTACAATTAGCACATTTGTAATTTTCTTTATTGATCGTACATTCTTTAAGGTTGTGATTCCCTGTGCATAAAGGACATATAATTTCTGTAGTACATGATTTTGCTGTGTGATTAAATTTATTGCAGTTGAAACATCGCAAAATTGATAAATAATCATCACAACGGCAAACACTCCAAAATATTTTCATTTTTTTTTCCAGAAAATGTTTCCTTAACAAAGGAGATACTTCAATTATAAGGCTTCGAGAGTTTAATTTATTATATTTACGAATTCCTAATGATTTAACGTACTCGTTTTTATGAAATAATTCACTGTTTTGACTTTGTATAACCTGATCAGCATTTTCTAATGTAACCTCCTCGGGTATATTATAAACAATTAAGCGGGGACGAAATTTTTTCAACTTTGCAGCAGTTAGAGTTTCTGAACATGAACTATTTATTTCATTACAAATCTTTTCAATGTCTGCTTGACTTTCTGATTCTATGAGGACTTTCCCAGCAGATAAATTCCTCATTTTGTTCACCCCCAACTTGAATTTTTCAGGGATCTATTTTAGTTTTAATTATAGTTTTTGTACATTCAGTAGTTTGTACATTTTTTGGTTTAATTATTGCCTTAAAATTAACATCACTTGGTTTCACTAACATTTTAGAAGCATTTACTTTAGTCAGTGCTTCAGCATATGTAGGTCGGCCATGTTTTTTCAACTCGCTCTCCTTTTCATTGAGTTTTGTTCTGCATTCATTTAATTCTTGTTTAATATCTTTAAAAGCTTGTGTTAAGTTACTTATTGCTTCCAATATATTCTTTTTTAAATCATTACGTAAATTACCTGAAACTTGCGTAACAGTTTTTAACGATTTTATTGAGCACTCAAACAACACATCATTGTTACTCGACGCCATCTTTTTTCCTCCTCTGTGTGTGTGTGTGTGTGACTGTGTGTGTGTGTGTGTATGTGTGTGTGTATGTATGTGAACAGCACAGCTCATAAACGAAAAATCGTAGAAAGTTCAAACTTGATATTCCGTTTAGTCATCACCATGGGATCCGATAGTGGGTCATCTGTCAAAATTCCTTAACCGGAAGTACCTACCACTTTACTGTTTTTTTTTTCGTTTTTGCGATTTTCTCAAAAATAGCTCCAAAGATTTTGTTCAAACTTGGCATATCAACTACACATACTAACAGCTACAACGTTTGTTTGAAATATTTCTCTGGGAAAATTCATTTAAGGGCACTTATGGGGTAGGGGTGGGGTTAAGTTTTCATCTAAAGTGCTATTTCAGTTTATTAGACAATTCTATCATCTAAATAATGTTAATTAAATTAAATATGTTGTTGAAATTCCGAGTTTGAAAAAATCGGATAACCGGAAGTGCGTTTACTTTACCACTTTACTAAATGATTTTTTCACTTTTTCGCGATTTTCTCAAAAATGGCTCTAACGATTTTTTTAAACAAATCATAGGCAATGAAAAAAATATCAATAACAAATAGTTGAATGTGTATCTGGGTATGCAATGTTGGTCTTCGATTTTATCCGTCGAAGCATGCTTGATTTTTTTTTTTTTTTTGTTCTATTTTATAAGTATTACTACCGCGTCTGACACAAAGTATTCGGGCAAAATCCATCAACCAAAGTGCAACATGACTTCTCTTTTTTCAATTTTTAGCGATTTTCTTGAAAACAGCTCTTTAAACTTCATATGCATTTTCTTTTTTTTTAGCGCATCGACTACGATGGTCATTAGCGCTTTTAACTGTTTATTTCTTTCTAATGCCTAGGCCACTCGAGCTGGGATGGCACATGCTAACTTGTGTGGCTTCCACACATAGTGTCTTGCTCAGCAAGGCAGGGAGGAGCCCACAGGCTTTCGAGGATCTTACCCACACATCTCCTCTTGTATCATCGATTTAGTCGACGAAGAGGAGTGTGAGTCCCTTATTTTAATAGTAGCTGGGGTAGATCCTGACTAAAGTAAAATCCTGATGTTTAATATAAATACTTTCTATTTGAACTAGAGTTTATTAAGAATATTATTACAAGTTAAATACTATTATTAACTTAGGTATAAAATATTACTAATTTAGCGAAGGAGGCTATTTACTGTACCAATAGTTGATGTGCAATACTTTTAAACTAAAGTTCCTGCACATCCCAAATGATCTAGACTAAATTTGACTTAGAGGTAATGGGGTTGAAATACTTTTATAAATTTTCTTTCAACCCCTTGATAAATAAAAACTTATGCTAAGCAATAATGCTAACATTCTTGCTAATAAATACATTCAGACCAATAAAACACATTCAAGCTAATAAATACATTCTCGCAAATAAATACATTCATACTAATGATTCAATCATACCACGCATTCACACAAGGGGAACTTTATATACTTATCTACATACATAAAGACCTATAACTTATAATTCTAACATTATCGCAGAAAAATTGTTTCTTAGGCATGATGCTCTCCAGGATAGCCGCCCGAAATACATATTCAACGATTCAGATAGTCAAGCTAAGTTGTTTAATTTTTTTTTTAGAACAAAAAATAAAAATGAAACATGCTGTGACGGTTATGTTCATAGAAGTAACAAATCAACATTAAAATGCGAGTACTTAATATAATAGTATTCTAATTTGATTTTGATCGTCAACTTCTTTTTCTTGGCTACTTAAATTGAATATCAAATATGAACATCCCACAATTTTTCGTTGTGTTTTTTGTTATTTTGCACAATTTATTCTAAACTTATCTTTACATATTCAAGGATTCACAAAACATATATTTCCGATTGAAATTCTATAACAGTAAAAAAAACAAGAAATTTTATGTATTGCAGCATTGCATTTGACATAAAGTCAAAAACAAAATTTTTTTTTTGGCAAATATATGCAATAATAGCTTTTAAATCCCTATAAAATATATTGAAACAGACAAGTATTTATTTATATGTAACCTGGAATGCAATACAAAATTTGTTTTATTACTGTCACCGTATTTTTTAGCAATACATTATCTTACCAACTTCTTGTTGTCAGTAGCCCTGGTATGGGTATCTCCAAATGATTTGCGGTCACTTGCGTGTGATGGATGCCAAAAATATATTTTATGTGAAAAATATTATTTCAAGAATATTCTAACATTCGCTGGCAAAAAGGGTACACCCAGGTAGAAGACTACAGTTACAAGAAGAGTTAATAGAACTCTGTCACCTTTGTCTTTTGCCCTTCTCGAAGGGGAAGATTTGTACCAACGAAGAGAAGGCATTCTTTGACAGTCTGAACGAGACATTCAATCAGAACACTTCAGGAATCGCTATCTTAGCATCAGTGCCAGTTATAAGTTAAGACATTCTTATAGTTTATAGTATATTAACATTCTGTATAGTTTATTCTAACTAGTTTCAGTGTATTAATAAGCATATTATTGTGTTATTGAAAAGTATTTAAATAACTTTAAAGATAATATATTTAATTTAATCTACCAGTGCTTTCTTATTTATTTCTAATACTTCTCTCTTAAACATATATACTCACAAGCCCTTTACAAAACCGCTCACGCCACAAACTACTACAGCACATCACACATCAATAACATTTCATGCGTACCGTTGATTTGTCCTTTGCTCAATCTGGCATAGACTATCTGACAAAAATCTAAACTAATGTTATCATTTTCGCTTTTCCAATGCGCATGGTTTGTCAAAAGGAGTTCAAATGGCTTGATTTCCTTTCTTCCTTTTTAAAAGAATTGATTCTTCCTTTGCTCAAAATTATCAAAGTGTTAACTTTTCTGGGAAAGTTCTACATTTCTACTTTTCAACAGTTTATTAAAGAATATACTTGTATAATATACATTATGGAATTTGTTAATAACTTTCTTATAATAATAATTTACATAATGGACAAACTTTAAATCGTTTTCCACTGATTAAACCTTCACCAAATATAATACTTCTTACTTGATAACGTTCCAGCAACCATTTCTTAATTAAATAATTCATCTCTCTGCTATGCCTTACAAAGTTTACGTAAATAACCTTATAACCATTGCTATTAAAGTAAACTTCTCTGTTATACGAATACTTTACTTATATCTTCAATGTTTTGTTACAATATGTTTTGAACTCTTGTTTTATGTATATTTGCAAGGACATATTCAAATAGCAAGGCTATGTAATATATACGATAAATTGCCACATGTTTAATGTTGATAATAAACAATTGCAAGATAATATTGTTAGGTTAAATTAGATTCTTTGGGGGGATTGGCTCTTCAGACTACACCACCGCGACCCCCGTGGGTCTATTGTGGCACCCCCTAAGTTGGAGACCTATTCCCGTCCTGGACTTCATTGAACTGCGGATTCTGGGGAGGTCTCCCTGAATGGTCAATTAGAGCACCCTCTCGAGCCCTGTCTACCTTAATAGACTTAATAGACCCGAGAAGGGCCCCTGGATGAGGCTTGCAGGCACCAGCTTTTCTTCTTTTAGAGGCGGTACCTCAACCATACTAGCCACTCGCACTGACCTACTCATGGCGATTTTGGCTTTGTGTGCGGTAATATTAATGTGAGATTCCATGTCAGCCTTCGGTCAAACATGACACCCAAATATATGGCTTCTATGGCAAAGGGGATCGTGACCCCTCTGAGTATCGGCTGTTGTAAGTCTTGTAAGTTTCTTTTTCTTGTAAAAGGAACCACTTGGGTTTTGTGGGGATTAATGGAGAGACCCTCCGCCCCACACCATTGATATACAATGTTGAGCAACCGAAACAGTTGCCCCGAATCGCCCCCTCACTACGATTGCCACATCATCCACAAATCGTAGGCAATGGAAGCTTTCCGCAATTAATTTGGCCAGGACGTCGTCGGCTAATAACGTCCACAACAATGGCGACAAACGCTTCCCTGCGGACAGCCTTTACTTACTCTGGCCACAAGAAATGAATTATCTATGGCGGCTATGTTGGTCCTTCCCAATAGACTAGTCTTTATCCACTGACCAATCGTTGGAGGTTACCCCTTCTCACCAGTGCACCCACCAGGGACTCTGAGGACCCATCCAAAAAGGTGGCTACCAAGATAACATTGTTACACGAACAAAGTTTTCAGAAATATTTATTATAAGGCCCAAGTTTTCTCAGATTAACAGAATTAAATTTTAAAATAGGTCCTTTTGAAATATTTTAGGACCAATTCTTTCCTATAAGTGATATATGAGCTCTTTCATATCAATCAGTTACATGTACAATGTCTTAAAACTTATCAATATTTAATTTCTTGATACAACGATTTTAATCAATTTTACTGTATTATATTTTAATTCAAGGTTAAAGTTTCTTTCCACTTAAATATCATCAACTCTGGAAGGGTGTCCCCTTTTGTGATTTTTTTTTACTTTTTCTTACTCTTAATTGCTATCGTCATGTAATTAATATTACGTAAATGTTAGAATGATATAATAAAAACTGAAACACACTTTAGAGGAAAACATAACCCCACGACTCCCCTAAAAACCCCTTAAATGAATTTTCCCAGAAAAATGTTTCAAAAAATATAAGTTTTATCCATCCCTTTATATGTGTAGTTGACTTGAAAAGTCGTTGAAAGAAAATCGTTGCAGCCACTTTCGAGAAATTTACGAAAATGTGAACAATTTATTCAGTAATGTGGCACTTCTGGTATAGGAATTGAAATTTTTACATACTACGGATACCATGGTAATAAATACCTAAACGGAATGTCAAGTCTAAATTATCTGTGCGATATTTTCGGTTTGGTTTTTTTTTTTACTTTGCACACACACACACACATAGAAACCATTTTCTAAAACTTTTTCCACTCAGTGTGTCCTCAAAACGTATATTTCCTGCAAAAGCTCGAGAATTTGGCACGGTTACATTATTTCCTCATACCTAATTAGAAAGTATTACGTTCTATTAAAAATATAAATTATAGTACTTTTCTTTCCTTTTTTTCTTTCCTACTAAATTTGAAACTAATTTTTTGTATACGTCTTAATATTTTTGGTTATTGTAATAATGTCAAATTTTTGAAATCTAGTTTTCACCGGAAAACCTTCCGAGTTACAAAATGTGATTTCTAGGAAATGGTCGTTCTGAGTGTATATATATGTATGTATATTTGTGTGAGTTTGTGTGAAAAAAAACTGCATAGCACACAAACGGAAGAGCGCAGAAAGTTCAAAATTCTGTTTGTCTATCATCATAGGATCCGAAGTTACTTCGGGGATATATCAGAGACATTTTCCGTGTTAGCCTGCTTCATTTTTTTGTGGTCATCGACAGGTTTCGGCGTTCGTCCATTATCAAGAAGTTTTTTTTGTTAAAGAGTGTAATAACATAGACTTGCACAGAGCAAATACAGTTGATACACTTGAGTGTTATCAACTGTATTTGCTCTGTGCAAGTCTATGTTATATTACACTGTTTTTAACAAAAACATCCTGATGATGGGTGAACGCCCGAAACTGGTCGATGACCACAAAAAGAAGCAGCCTATCATGGAAAATGTTTCTGATGCTTCTGTAGTGGAATCGTTTATTGTGATTCCTGCGGTATGTAGTAGATGTCTTGAAGAGGGCGGAAGTTATTTAGAGATTTTTGGAAGTTAGTGCTCGAATTACTAACACTGAATTTATAAAAATAGACTATATTTTTACAGTAATTTAAATGTGAGAAATGGTAACTATTAACATGAAATACTTAGATAATTTAAAGTTAAAATAACAAATAATTTAGGATGATTAAAATAAATAAACTAAGATGCACAATTATGAAAATAAGTATAAGTAAAACCTGTATAGGGACGCGGAACTGCTGCTCGTATAACGATGTACTCGTATAATATAATAATCTACTGACGTACTTGTATATAATGATCCCCTCTTCCAGTGGGGCGAAGTTTATATTAGTGTTACTCACACACTGTCACATGTGTAAGCAAACACTCACACCAAGACATCTCTCCTAGTGTGCGACCTTGGCTAGTTCGGTGACCAGTGATTTAGGTCAGTGGCCAGCTTTATCGGTGCTTGCTTTGATGTAAAGTATTGACCCTTGTATTGAAAATGGTTTCGTTTGTTTGGCCGCGGCCTTGTCTTGAAGACAGCGGCCGGCTAGGCCACTAGTTATAAATTATCCTTTATTCCTGCCATCCTTTGTGAATATAGTAGCTGGCTGGAACCACTTTGACATTGCTATGACTTTGATACCACTTTGACATTGCTATAACTTTGATGTGTCATTACACTTCCCAGCTCTTTGAAACCAACCACCACAACAATTACTTCGGATACTTACATAGTATTTGTCAAAATTCTCCAACTGGATCTTTACTTCAGTTTGTTTTTTTGCAATTTTCTCAAAAAATGGTTTAAACGATAATTTTTTTTAAATTAACTATATTATTCCAATACTTATATTAAAAAATTCTGACTCATATGACATTTTCTTATTGCGATTTACATAATTATAACTGGAGTCATTCAACCGGAGTCTATTACTCCGTAGTAGTGGCTCTTTTTGTCTGTTAATACAGACTTACTAGCTTTTTAAAAAATGTTTTGTGACATAAAATGAGTTTAATTTGGTTGATTTCAGTGCCAGTGGCACTCTACCTATTTCGAAAGTATCGTGTATTTAAATGGGGACGATACACTGAACAGAAGACATTGAAAGACAAAGTATTTGTGGTAACAGGAGGAAACTCTGGTTTGGGAAAAGAAACCGTAAAAGAACTAGCATCCCGGGAAGCGACAGTCGTCATGGCTTGTCGGGATTTGAAAAAAGCTAAGGCTGTCATTGTGGAAATCAGATCAAAGATTAAGTGCGGAGAATTGATACCAATGGACTTGACTTGGCTTCATTTGATTCAATCACACATTTCTCTAAAGAAGTTAAAGACAAATTTTCTCAAATTGATGTAATTATAAATAATGCTGGTGTGAGTATTCCTAGAACGGCTGATCAGAACTTAAAAACGAAAGATGGCCATGAGATAAATTTTGGTACAAATCATTTAGGACACTTTCTTTTGACTAATCTTTTAATGGAGAAATTGGAGCAGTCTGCACCTAGCAGGATTGTAATAGTTTCATCAAAACTTCATGAGAATGGGATAATTGATTTCAACAACCTTCAAGGTGAAAAAGGCTTTCCACCAGGCCTTAGAAATCCTGCTTACAATAATTCGAAATTAGCAAACATTTATTTTTGTCGCAAATTAGCGAAAAAACTTCCGAATGGTGTGGAAACATATGCCCTTTGTCCAGGCTTTTGTTACACTTCACTTTTTCGCCATAGTAAATTTAAATGATATCAGTATCTTCTTTTTGCACCAGTTGCATTTATTTTCATGAAAAGTGCTAATCAAGGTTGTCAGAGGATATTATATTGCGCACCATCTGACGGTGTTACTGGAAAATCTGGAAAAATATTTCGTGATTGCAAATTATATGAATCGCCTTATAAATTGGATGACAGTGTACAGCATAAGTTGTGGGTTATAAGTGAACATTTAACGAAATTAAAATAATTTAAATCAATGTATATAATGAATAATTATAACTGACAAATCTTTTTCAAACTTATAACTTTTATTTAATATTTAGTTGTCTTCAGCGTTATATCAATCGGAGAATATACACTTACATAAAACAACTTCCTAGAGGAAGAAGTAACTTTCCATTTCCCCCACCCCCTCTAAAAATCAATTTTCTCAAAAAAAAGTTACAAAGAAAAGTGAAATGTATTTTTATAATGGTAATATGTCATGGTAATTGGTTATTGAATTCGGACGGTGTCTTTATGGATGAAATTGAAGGAAAATAATTGTCACATTTCCGGTCAAACGCATTTTCTACAAACTTGGAATTACGGTAGCACATTTATTTCTAATTAATATTATTAGATGGTGGAATCGGATACACTTTATAAAAAAAAAACATAACCCTACCCTTCTTCCAAAAATCTTTAAAGCGCAGCTGACTGAATTTCTGGTCTGTCCAGGAGTTAAACTCGTATAGATTACAATTTTTTGGAAGTAAATAATTTTCATGAAATGTGGAAGCATTTGGAATATTTTTCTCTTAGTTTCATATATTATTTCATATGGCCCTTACATATATATATATATTAGGGTTCCATATATAGCTTAATCAGGATTTTTTTTTCCTGTGAGTTGCTTGCTGTTATGTAGAATAGAATAGCCCTAACTCTTTCTCTTTTCCTTCTACTTTATCTGTTTCTTTTTTATTTTTGCACGGCAGCATTTTTAACTGGCGTTCTTGCAGAGATTTGTTTTTGACCTATACTTCTAGCTATTATTTTTTTCGGGAGCATGTAGTTTTCTTCTTTGGGTTGCTTCTTTGTACAGCTATCCATGAAATGCTGATATCCATATCCATATGAGCTAGCAAGCTGGACATGCGGCCGTACGATGGCACTCTATTAAGAATGCAAAGAGCCATTTTGTGCTCTGTAACAAGGGCCTATGCGACATCACCCACGGTCTCATTGCTGGTGTGTTGCCGCTTGATCTCCGTGTAGAGATGAGGGCCTTTACCTATAAGTATAAGAAAGGGGGATTCATTGTCCTTTATGATGAGGAACTGTCCGGTCAGACGCCTCCTGCCCTTGCAAAGCAAAAGATCCGAGAGTACGAGATTGGGAAGGGAAGTGGTAAAGACGCTGGGATGAAGCAGAGAAAGGGAAAACCACATATGAGTTCTTCCCGAATTTGCATCACAGTCTATCGATTCGATGGCTGGAGCTATCCCAAACTGTAACGCAATATTTCACGGGCCACGAAGAGTTCAATTCTAAGCTCCACGAGCTGGGTTTGAATGATTCCCCGAATTACGAATACGGTGAACGGGACACAGTGCATCACGTTCTCTTCCAATGTCCTCTTGTCGACGAGGCAAGAATCCATATGGAATTCAAGCTGAAAAGGACGGGAGAGAACTGGCCGGTAGATTGCAAGGAGTTGATGAAAAGTGCTATAATTTTTAAAGACTGTTGAATTTGCTCGTGAAGTAGTGGTATTGCGAAGGACTAGACGGATATGTAGCGGCCCGCCTCCACGTGGCAGGGATGGTAACTTGCCCCTACTATGTAGACCATAGACACCGGTTTTGGCGCTATGCGCTAGGTACGGTGGCCTGGAATATGCTCTAATTTTGAATTTTGTACGGCTATCCAGATTGCTAGTGGATCAGTTTAGTTATCACACTTTTTTTGTGAAAAAAATATTGATGTGAGCTCTTCATTCAGTGGAGACGTACGTGGGTATGTATCCCACGTTAGATTCTTCTATTTCTCAACTGGGGCTTCCAAAAACGGTACAAGTCTCTTCTATTTTTAACGTTTTCTGTTTGGGTATAAATTATTTAGATGGAAAGAATCCAGCAAAAAAACTTTTAATATCTGTTTTCTCATTCATATGAAAACAGAACATTTTCTTTTACAAACCGATTGGAATAAATCTTACAAAACAAAAACAAACAAAATAATCTAATAAAATAAAAACAAGCGTAATTCATATTATGATAAGTGGCTTCAATGATCAGGAATGCTTCTTTAAAAAACCAATCTTATTGATATTGCAATCTCTTTATTTTCCTTTAGATTTTAATGAAACTTGTTTAAATAAATTACACCAGATTCATTAGAAATAAGAAATAAGATCTTTCATAGTAAAAAAAAAAAAAAAAAAGTTATGTAATTAAAATAAATATAATCAACAAAATTAATGAATTTCAATATTTGCTTTAATTATTTTAATAAACAAGTTCGTTTACTTTTAATTATAAACAGTCCTTACAAGAAAAAACTGAAGAAATTCAACTAAAATAAAGAAATCAATTGAAAGAAAATGGAAAGTAGTGAAATAAGAAGAAAATTCCTTATTCGTTAGAGTTAAGAGGAAGTAATACCAAACGGAAGTAAAATATTACTTTTCAAATAGGCAAATTACTTGTTGGAAACTCTCTAAGACCTAAATAAATTGAAATCGAAATGAAAAGAAAGTGCCCTAAATTTGTCATTCATTTAATTTATTTATATTAGATGTATGTCCAAATAAGAACATATCTTTTATTTATAAAAATATTGGGTTGATAGATATCAAATATTCTAATTTTTGATATGGAGATAGGACGCAATTTGATATAAATTGAAATATACTTATTGTAACTGTTTATTTATTCATATATATTCTATTTGAGCCAATGAGGTTTGCTCTTCAATGATGGCATTCGTTTTAAGATCTCTTATGAATTGTGGCATTCATCCACTATTGCATTGGCGAGAAATCTTTAATCTTCTTTGCTTGAATTTCAATTTAATATCATTGGTAATTAAATTGAAATTCATGGAGCGATAAGATAGAATTAAAGATACATACGTGTTTGAATGAATCCCTATAGATGTAAGTTTATTTCGATTCAGATGATTGCCACAAAATTGCAAATTTGTATAATTTTTAAGACATTGTTTTCTAAGTACAGGTACACCAGATCAACTAGCTTGAATCTAAAATCATCCACTGTTTCAATCATTACACATACAAGATCAGGTGCGAGTGGGTGTTTTAAATATGGAAGGGAAGGGGCTCACTGTCCTATTATGGGCAGTGTCCAGAGAACACTGTCAGGAAGCCGGCGGAGTACTGAGAACGCTCCGGGCGCCAATAGCTTAAGATGTAGACGCGTCTTACATAAAAAACAAAAACAAAAAACAGAAGGCTCACATTTAGTAGGCAGCTGCAATAAAATGTTATAAATATTTGCAATGCACCGACGAACTGTCCCGTGTAGAGACCCATTTAATTACTTTCTCTTACTTGTTGTGGTGGTTGGTTCCGCAGAGCTGGAAAGCATCAGAGACATTTTCCGTGATAGCCTGCTTCATTTTGTGGTCATCTACCGGTTTCGGGCGTTCGCCATCTTCAGGATGCGTTTTTCAGACAGTATGACAACACAGACTAGCACAGAGCAAATTCCGTTTACACAGCTGTGTTTTTAACTGTTTAACTGAATTACAGTTAAAAACACCAGTCAGTGTGTAAAACTGAATTTGCTCTGTGCAAGTCTGTGTTGTCACACTGTCTGTAAACCGCATCCTGAAGATAGGCGAACGCCCGAAACCGGTAGATGACCACAAAATGAAGCTGGCTACCACGGAAAATGTCTCTGATACTTTCTCTTACTGCTGTAAGAGGAAATATTATGTTTTTTTTTTCTGAATTATAAATATTTATTTTTCGGAGAGAAGATCCATAAACCGATTAAAAGTAAAATAGTAATTATTTAATGAGTAAAGTAAAGTGAGTAAAATAAGGTAAATTAATTAAGTAAGGGGATAGGGAAAAACACTTTCCAAAGAAACCACTGTAAAAACCCTGTTTTTTAGCCAAAAACTATTTTTAGCTCGGTGCATCTATATTAAAACAAGTTCTTGTTAAAAAATGCAATTAATGTTGATAGTTATTTAAAAAAAAAAAAGAAGAAGAAAATAAAAGAAAGAAAAGAGAAATACTATGAATACTGAGATAGTTGCAGCAGCAGATTGGAGTACTAAGAGATGTTGTGTCGGTCGGTGGTAGATAGTAACCCTATCCACACTCCCAAGAGGTTGTACACACACTGGAAATGTAATTTGACTCTTACTCTACTTTTTCATCCAGTTCTTCAGTCATCTGTCTGTGTCATGTGTATACCAGAAGAAAATAAGACACCTTAGTTGTATGTTTTCCTGTATGGAAGAGAACAGCTATGATCAAGCCGGGGGGGGGGCACACACTAGGGAGGTTAACTGACCCATTCTGCAAATACTATGAAAGGATTACACATTTTTGTCACAACTTCTTTTCTTCTAACATCCATTTCTATATCCAATTTCTAACACCTTTCATCACACTTTGAATTTTGTATCATATTATATACATTGGATTGAAACTATATTTATACCAAACTATAACCGCTTAACCAAGTTTCAAACAAATAAATATTATCTTTGTATTTCTTCTATAATGGAGTTGATGAGGAGAGAAATTGGGATAGATTAATTAGACGAAATACGAAG
>JAAEAF010007777.1:59051-75564 GCA_011037195.1 Triatoma infestans
AGCTACAACTTTTATTAGAAACATTTCTCCGGAAAAATGCATTGAAGGGCACTTTGGGGAGGGGTGGGGTTAGGTTTCCATCTAAAGTGCTGTTTCAGTTTATTAGACAATTCTGCCATCTAAATAATGTTAATTAGCATTAAATATGTTGTTGAAATTCCGAGTTTGAAAAAAATCGGATAACCGGAAGTGCGTTTACTTTACCACTTTACTAAATGATTTATTCACTTCGCCATTTTCTCAAAAATGGCTCCGACGATTTTTTTGAAACTTCGCATATAAACTAAACATGCAAAGATCTACAACTTTTATTTAAAACATTTCTCTGGGAAAATTCTTTAAGGGCACTTTTAGGGGAGGGGTGGGGTTATGTTTTTCTCTAAAGTGCTGTCCTAGTTGATTATACATCAAAGTGCTATCCTAGTTGATTATACAATTCTATTAACCAACCATAATTAGTTAGAAATAAATAGATGGCTGAAATTCCGAGTTTCAAGAAAATTAGTAAACCGGAAGTGCGCTTTTACTGAACAGTGTTTTCAGTTTTTCGACGAATTTCATTAAATTTGGTACACAAATTATAAAATTTGTCAATTATCATTTTGAGAACTGGAGTAAGAGAAAGTTGTGTGAGTGTTTCACACTAAATTTTTTTTCATATTCCGTGGACTCCAAAACGTGTATTTTTACATGAAAACACAAATACGAAAATCTGGCAAAATCGCAATAATAAGAGAAAAGAAAAAAAAAGAGAAAGAAAAAAATGTAAGTTTTGATATATTAAGAAATATAAATATATATGTAAACATAAATGTATATAAATAATATGGATGTGACCAAAAATTCTTTAAGATAAACATATGTTTGTAGCACGTATGTTTGGGGGATTGTATTGGTATGAATAAGTGTACAAATGTGATATTAGACAATGGTAGTAGAAATATAGCTATGGAAAGAGGTTAATACGAGTGTATCTTGGGGCTCATGAAACGCCTTTAGAAAACATCACCCTCTTTTATGGCCTTCTTTCCATTTCCACATGCCATAACAAACTATACCCAAATAAGAATTATATCTAGCGATAAATACACTGGAAACAAATATACACTTTCA
The DNA here is from genome assembly GCA_011037195.1 of Triatoma infestans. Lineage (NCBI taxonomy): Eukaryota > Metazoa > Arthropoda > Insecta > Hemiptera > Reduviidae > Triatoma > Triatoma infestans. Next base: position 60,165 of record JAAEAF010007777.1, read on the forward strand.
TTCTATTTTTGAAAGTAAAGTATGATATTGAAATAAATTATTATATAATATATAAACAATTAAAAACAAATCTTTTATAATTATGTAATTACACCTAGTATATTATATACGTATATATAATTACAGTTTAGTCTAATCTTTTTTTTTTGTACTTTCTCTTACTTCCTAGTAAGAAGAAGTAATGTGAGCTTGTAAACTTCTCGAAATTAGGTATTCACCGGAAATACATATTTTGTGGTCCCTCGAGTACGCAAAAAATGTTTTTAGCGAATGGTGCATATATATATATATATATATATATACGTATATATATGTATATGGTAGTAGAAATATATATATATACACATTCGTGTGTGGGTTTGTGTGTGTGTGCGCGTGCGCGTATGTGTGTATGAACTAAATATCTATATATAAAAAAAAAAAAATCTAGTGTGAAACACTCACACAACTTTCTCTTACTCCAATTTTCAAAATTGAAATTGAAAAATTTTATAGCTAGTGTACCAAATTTAATGAAATTCGTTGGAGTTCGTCGAAAACTGTACAGTAAAATCGCATTTCCTGTTTACTAATTTTCTTGAAACTCGCAATTTTGGTCATCTATTTATTTCTAATTAATTTTTTTTTTTTTTTTGGATGGTAGCACTTTAGAGAAAAACAACCACACCCCCTAAAAGTACCCTTAAATGAATTTTTCCAGAGAAATGTTTTAAATAAAAATTGTATATCTTGTGCATGTAGTTTATATAAAAAGTTTCAACAAATTTGTCGGACCCATTTTTGAGAAAATTGCAAAAAAGTGAAGAAAAAAAAAATCATTTACTAAAGTAGTAAAGTAAACGCACTTTTTTGGTCATCTGATTTTTGTCAAACTTGGAATTTCTACCACATATTTAATTCTAATTAATTTTATTTAGATGAGAGAATTATTGTATAATAAACTGAAATAGCACTTTAAAAGTAAACCTAACCTTATCCCTTTCCCAAAACTGCCCTTCAATGAATTTTCCCAGGAAAATATTTCAAATAAAAGTTGTAGCTCTTTGTATGTGCAGTTGACATACCTAGTTTCAAGGAAATCGTCAGAGCCATTTTTCTAGAAAATAGCAAAAAATGTAGAAAAATCAATTATTGGTATTTCCGGTTGAGGAATTTTGACAGACGAGCCACTGGTCAGATCTCATGGTGATTACTAAACAGAATACCAAGTACACACGCACACACAGACCTAAAACCACTTTTATGGACTCAGTGGACCTCAAAACGGATATTTCTGGTGAATAGTCGATATTGAAAATTTGACACGATTACAATACTTCCTCTTACTAGAAATAAGAGAAAGTTAAAAATGGCAGGTCACTCAAATTTGGTATTCCGTTTTGTTCGGACAAAATCCATTACCCGGAAGGTGGACTTTACTAAAAAATGTTTTTTCACGTTTTCTCAATTTTCTCAAAAGTAGTTGCAATGATATTCTTTAAACTTCTCATATATCTACTCACATGAATGCTTATCTCTTTTATTTGAAACAATCTTGATTTGGGTTTTTCTGGGGGGCGTTAGCAATGTTAAGCTTTCCTGTAAACAGTTTATACTTTATGTTCTTACTACCTAGATAATGTTAAGATATATTAGAAGCGTTACGTAGAGTTCCAAATTTGAAAATAATTATTTACCGGATGTGCGACTTCACTTTTTGACGTCTTTAAATTTTAGGATTTTCTCGAAAACGATTATATAACGATTTCCTTTAAACTTGGAATGCTAACTGCACAGATAAAAACCTTCCTCTTTAATTGTAATCGTAAACTCAAACCAATTAATTCTGACCTTCCCAACCTTACTCTATTGTATTTCTAAATATACCTTCAAAACTTCCAACCACAAAATTTCAATGACAATTAATTTTTAAATAAAATATATTATAACTTCATTATTTATAATTTATTTGTGATTATTTAATTATGATTTATGTGTATAAGTTATCCATAAAGTTTATGTGTAACTTTGGAATCCATAATAAATGTATTATAACTCCTAAGGTGTACACGTAACGAAATGATGGACTCTTGTCTGAGCAGAATATGCTGTCCCTACAGAGAAAGAAAATGGAAACATTCATTGACATTCTTTTCTGGGGCAATTTATGTATCAGAATTGCTTTTCTTTCAGTATAAATAGTAGGGGTTAAGTATGGCCGTTGTTAATAGTATAACGATGGTTGCCAGCGGACCAAAGAAGAAAACTTTTAAACTTCAGAAAAGTTTTATTCTTATTCGATGTTTCGGACACCTTTGGTGTCCTCCATTCAGGAACTCCCAAGTAGAGGGTCTAATAGTGGGAGTCATGGGAAATGGAGAATATACATACATCCTTAAATAGATATATGCATATATGTTCTATTGTATATATACTATTTATACACTAATAGTTGTTACTATTTTTAACAATAATAGAACTAAATGTTCAGATCAAATTTCAATTTTATAGAATATTTGTGATCAATTAAAACTATGAGAAAGCTATATTTTAAGGAAAAGTCTACAATTATTGTATGGTACATACTTTTTATCTGCCAACTTTCGATTAACTTTTACGTTCCTAACATAACTTTGGAAGCCAAGGCATTTAAGAAAAAAATCATCTTTCTAAATAAAGAATTGTTAATCAACTTATTATTATTATTTTTTTATTCTGCTTTATTTAACAATAATAATTACAGAAGAGTTTGGATTGAAATTACAAAAGAAACAGACTGAAAAACATATCAATAAACAGAAAACTTAAAGCAAACAAACAATTTGAAGTGAATAAAAAGATTTAAAGTAAACAAAAAAACAATATAATGAACAAAATAAAATATGATTACTGAAAAAAATTACTAGATTATGAGTATAAATGAATTCTTAACTTGAGTACATTTTTTAAATAATAATAATTTTATTTACATGTTCGGCTGAATGGGGAGATTTAACAAGTCTGAAATTTCTTTATTATAATTGTTTAAAAACTTTTTACTATAAGCCGTGTAAAATGGACATTCAAGATATACATGTGTAATGTTTTCTAATTTATTAGAATTACATAAAGGGCGTGGTTCTTCTGTGTTGATTTTGTAACATGTTTTATTAACATACAAAATTATTTGTTCAGTTGCAGAGACCACCTTAACTTGACTTAACAGACATAAACTTTGGGCAGGCACATTGAATCCAAGATATTGTTGTTGCTGTACTCTTTTTTTTATTACAGATATTTTTATAAATTACATTGTATGAGGAATTATTGATACGATCTGTATCTGATTTATTTAATAACTTTTTATATTGTTTTAATAAATTAATTCTTATTTTTACTTTCTCTTACTCCTAGTAAGAGGAAGTATTGTAATCGTGTCAAATTTTCGATATCTAGTTTTCACCGGAAATATCCGTTTTGAGGTCCCCTGAGTCCAAAAAAGTGGTTTTTAGCAAATGGTCTGTGTGTGTATGTGAACAGCATAGCTCAAAAACGAAAAACCGTAGAAAACTGAAACTTAATATTCCGTTTAGGTATCACCATGCGATCTGACTGTGCGTTATCTGTCAAAATTCCTCAACCGGAAGTACCACTTTACTAGGTGTTTTTTTTACTTTTTCGCATTTTTCTCAAAAATGGCTCCAAAAATGGCTACATTTTCTCTCAAAAACGATTTTCTTTAAACTTGGTACATCAACTACATATACAAGGAGCTACAACTTTTATTTGAAACATTTCTCTGGGAAAATTGATTTAAGGGCCCTTCTGGGGGAAGGGTAGGGTTAGGTTACCCTCTAAAGTGCTATTTCAGGTTATCACACAATTCGGTCATTTAAATAATGTTAATTAGAATTAAATATGTTGTTGAAATTCCGAGTTTGAGAAAAATCGAAAAACCAGAAGTGCTTTTGTTTTTACACTTTACTGAATGATTTTTTTCACTTTTTCGTGATTTTCTCAAAAATGGCCCCGACGATTTTCTTGAAACAGTACATATAAACTAAACATTCAAAGATCTACAACTTTTATAGAAAACATTTCTCTGGGAAAATTCATTTAAGGGCACTTTTAGGGGAGTGGTGGGGTTACAGTTTCTTCTAAAGTGCATTTATAGTTGATTATACAATTCTATCATCCAAACAAAATTAATTAGAAATAAATAGATGGCCTAAATGCCAAGTTTTAAGAAAATTTGTAAGCCGGAAGTGCGCATTTACTGAACAGTTTTTTCAGTTACCTACGAATTTCGTTATATTTGGTACACAAACTATAACCTTTGTCAGTTATAATTTTGGAACAGGAGTAAGAGAAAGTTGTGTGAGTGTTTCACACCAGATTTTTTTATTATTAAATTAGGATCTTGTTCATACTAAAATCATTCAAAATCAGTTTTTATTAATATTTGTTTTAATTGGGTTGTTACCCAATTGTATTTGCTTAATTTATTGTTACTATTATCATCCATATTTTTTAATTTAAGATAACATATTTTAGACAGTCTGTTTTCACACATTAACAATATCTTAATCCGTCAATTAATTATTACTTTGACAATTAATCAACAAGACCATAAATTATTGTTTATGTGTATGTAAATAAGCGGAAAAAAATATATTTTTAAATAATTGGCAATATTATATTAATTTATCATGTTAATAATAAATTTCTCAAGTTAACTTGGACAATAATGCAGATATAATGGAAAATAATAGCATAACTATAAAATGAAATACTGTATACTATAATGAATATGTGTTGGTATACTATAATAAATTATATAAATAATATACTAAACCATATTTTTAGTAATGATAAATAAACTGATATAATATTGTTAGCGTTATATTACAATAATAACAATATAATAAATAATCTACAACTACAGTGTAATATTGTTGCGTGGTTCAAATTGCAATATTATGAAGGTTATCCAAGTGAGGAATACTTTTCAATTTTAGACACGCTACATCGATTATAAACCTTCCAAGATTTAAAAGTAAAATTACAATGGCTAATATTCAGAGCTAATGTCCCTAACTGCAGCCACATTAATGGTCACACTAATTTCTGATGAAAGCATTTCTCAAAGACAAAATAAGGAAAGAATGACGTAAAGTGGAGTATTTTTATTTTATTACTTTCTCTTACTGTTGATAAGAGAAAGTATTGTGATTGTACTATAGCGATTGAACCACAACCCCCTAGTTGCGTCTATCTGGAATGCGTCGACCATTCACACTCTATTATAAGAAATATTTTACAACATTCTCCCCGGGATCAGAATGCCCATCCACTTTGTACTAACGGTTATGACAACCTGACCCACACACTTTTGTACAGTTCCCATTTCTCTCTCTGCTTTTAGAAGCAAATACATAAACCAGTATATTTCAGAGGATGATTCGGGATATAAATAAAGTGATTCAGATTTTATGTATTGGGGACAATATTAACAAACTAAATAATATCTACTACTTTATCCCTAAAAGCATTTATCTCCGACAGATCTTACTAGATTAACAGGGAAGTAATAATAATAATAAAAAAAATAGCACGCCATAAACAAAAGACGTATGTAAGTGCTCTTTATTCCTCCACTGTCCTTACCTTTACATTCTACTTTATATTCTATTTTTAGGTAATGCTGACATACTGACAAACTGCTATTGAGCTGTTCATTTATTTGTACATTATGTACTACCTCTTATATTTAAACTTATACATTATATATGGTAAATACAGATATATTTGTGCTTATATATTTAAAAAAAAAAAATTATAAAGTATATATTGTATTGTATGACTAATTATAATTGTTGTGGTGGTTGATTCCGCAGAGCAGGAAAGCATCAGAGACATTTTCCATGGTAGCCTGCTTCATTTTGTGGTCATCGACCGGTTTCGGGCGTTCGCCCATCTTCAGGATGCGTTTTTGTCAGACAGTGTGGTTAACACAGACTTGCACAGAGCAAGTTCAATTTATACACTGAATGTATGTATGAGTGTATAAACTGAAAATATCAGAAAACGGAAAAACACATATCAGTAAAAACGCACCTTTTGTCATCTGATTTTTTTCAAACTCGGAATTTTAACAACATATTTGATTCTAATTAATATTATTTAGATGACAGAATTGTGTAGTAAACTGAAATAGCATTTTAAAAGGAAAGCCTAACTCCACTTCTCCCTCAAAAGTGACCTTAAATGAATTTTCCCCAAGAGAAATGTTTTAAATAAAAGTTGTAGATCTTTGTATGTGTAGTTGTTATAACATGTTTGAAGAAAATCATCGGAGCCATTTTTGAGGAAATTTCAAGAAAGAAAGTGAAAAAAAAAACATTCAGTAATGTGGTACTTCCGGTTGGGGAATTTTGACAGATGACCAACTTCGGATCGCATAGTGTCACCTAAACGGAATATCAAGTTTGAACTTTCTACGATTTTTCGTTTTTGAGCTATGCTGTTCACATATATATATATATATACACTCACACACACACACACACACACACACAGATCATTTTCTAAAAATCACTTTTTTTGAACTCAGGAGACCTCAAAACGGATATTTCCGGTGAAAACTCGATATCGAAATTTGGCTCGATTAGAATATTTCCTCTTACTAGGAGTAAGAGAAAGTAAAAAAAAAATTTGGTGTGAAACAATCATACGATTTTCTCATGCTGCAATTCACAGAATTATAAGTGACAAATTTACTTCAACTGAACCAGTCGGTTGTTCCACAACCAAAAAAATGTTCTCTTTACTCCTAAATACATTTCTCTCTTGGCAGATGTGATTTAGACGCTTTCATCCCACTTCCTTCAGGTTTTGTGTCCTTCAAGTCTAGCACCGTATGTTGTCTTGGCCATTCTATGATCTTTCATAGAAGTGTCCAAACCTCCTCAATCATTTTATTCCACCATATCTTCCGCTCCTTTGACATTTAGACTTTACCTTGTTGTGGTGGGGTAGATAATATATTATGATAGAATATAACCTTCTATTTAAGCGACAACACTGATTGGCCAGTTTCAGAAGTATTAGATTGTTCTAGGGGATTATTGCGCTGCACTTGGAAGATCTAGTGTGCCTCCTTGAGCCTTCTCCAATGCACAGCCGGCCTCCAAGCAGTGTTCTCTATCTACAGATAACACTGCCCACCATCACCAAACAGTGAGTTGTAGAGGCTCCTAGGAAGTGAAAATCTAAGGGTAGCATACTGGATTCGAAGCCGGGACCTCCACGTTGCTAGTCCAGCGCGCTACCACTGAGTTAAGCCCTTCCTTCTCCCTTGGCTTTCACCAATTAACTAGAGAGGGAGACCCTAGTTTGTGTACTGTGTTTGTCCTTGACTGTGAAGTGCAGAGTGTATGCAGTTTAAGTGTATTGTGTACTGTTCTGACGAAGTGCATGGAGTACTGAGCTATGGTAACCCGTGTTGTCGCTACTCCCCAAGTTGTGGTCGCTACTCCCCAAGTTGTAGGGCATACAACAGATACCCCTTGCGGGCAATTTCAGAAGTAAGTTAATGTCTCTAATCTCCTAGATGATATTTTTCTATAAGGAACTATTTTTAAATAAATGTGTTAAATTAATTGCATTTGGTATAAGTATAAAAATAGAATCAATAGAATCGTTTTTTTGAGCAACTCTCAGGAAATCATTTTACAAAAACCATTATCAATTTCCTAGAAAAATGTTAGAAACAAAAATGTACATATGTTTGTAGATACGTATATATATATGTAATATGTATATATGTTTGTTTTGTCAGAATACCGTTGGAAAGATTTCGAGAAATTGCACCAAAAATTAAATAATCTTTCAGCAAATCACACTTATGGTGGTGGTGGATTTTCAACGAAATCTTGTCAAATCACACGAAATTTGCACCAAGTTGACTTCTCGTTTAAGGCACTTGGCGAATTTTCACATTTTAAGACCGCTATATTATCCAAATGATTGCAAAAAATTGATTTTTCGAATTCAGGGGATCTTCAATTTGAGTGAAAGTTGAAATAACAAAACTTAAAATACTTTCTGAATACAAATTGGCACAACAAAAAAATAAAGCTCAATATATATACGTGTATATATATTCGTATTATTTCTTTTATTTTGTACAAAATAAAGTAATCAATGGGAATAGTAGGAAAGTAAACCACCCTATTTGCAGGAAAAACATAAGAGAGAGAGAGAGAAGACTCCACCTTTTCTTCTTCAGGAGATCTTTAAGAAATATACTTTCTGTGAAAACTCAATTTCAAAAATCTGATACGATTGTAATAATCCCTTTTATAACACTACGATCAAGCAAAAAATATGTAGGAGTGACTAAATATGTTTAGAAAAATACATTTTTGATACAAAGAAGAATATGTCAAAAATTTAATGCACTCATGTAATACAGGTCTCCTCTTCACTTCAACCAGACCAGTGTTTCACACACTTCCAATGTCATGATGTGGGTGTCATTCAACTAAATGATAAATGATAGTGTATGCATTTATATTAACGGCTTTAAACTATCACGTACAATATGAGGGCAATTCTTATTATCGCATTATTCAAAACTAAGCTTCTTTTCTGGATCTGAAAGTCTTAGTCACTTTACTTACTTTACTTTACTCCCCGGCGCTACAGGTCTGGGCGGCGCTACAGGCCTCCTGGATTATCCGTCTCCATACATCTCTTTCCATCGCATCCCTCTTCCAATTTCGAACTCCAAGATTTGCGGCGTCCCTTGCCACCTCATCGTCCCATCTGCTCCGTAGTCTTCCTTTTCTTCTTTTCCCATAGATTTTCATATCCAATAACTTTTTAGGCAATCTCGTTGATTCCATATTAAGAACATGTCCAGCCCACTTTAGCCTGCCTACTTTCATAACGTTTACGATATTTTCTTTTTCTAGTAAGTTGTCAATTTCGGCGTTTGTTTTTATTTTCCAAATACCTTCTACTTGCGTTGCACCACATATTCGTCTTATTACTTTTCTTTCAAAAAATTTTTAACTTATAACAATCTTTCTGCGACAAACACCAAGTTTCGGATGCATATGTCACAACAGGTCTTACTAAGGACTTATACAATTTCAATTTTGTAGCTCTGGACAACAGTTTTGATTTGAGCAACTTATAGTTGGCAAAGTAAGCTTTATAATCTTTTCGATCAAATCTCCCATTTCCATTCCATCTTGTTTCTTAAACTGCAGCGATATCAATTCTATATTGCAATAATTGATCGGCAATCTCTTCCATTTTGCCCGGTCTTAGCATAGTTGCAATTGAAAGGTCAGTTTTTTTCCGATGTTCTATTCCGTTGGACTCTCCTTGTTTGGTTATCATTTTGATCATCCGGCTTTTCTCTTAATCCAGTTTTGTGAACAATATACTTTTTCCAACGTGGAGCTGTTAACACCACGCTAAACCCCCAACCTGGAGGACCAGGTCATTTTACTTCAGGGTTTCTCTCCCTTAGGCGAGTTGCTTTCACTGCAGCTAAGAGCCTCGCCTGCCCTTGGTTTATTTTCGGAGTCTCTATATCTGGTGGGTTTCACTATCCGCCATCTGTGACCCATCCAGTAGCTGAGGCTCGCCCTGGGTACTTAGACATTAAGAATTTTTGAAATTATTTCAAAATACACATTGTCAGAAGAAAAAATCAGACCAGGACGACTGTAGCACAATACATATTGATATCAGATTACATGTTCCTTTTGTGGGAGGCTCAAAGTCAAGTTAATTCAAATTAATTTTTTTTTTTTATAATAAATTCCGAACATGCATTGGCACTACAATTTTACAATGGCAGATTACACGGAAATATGTTACTTTTCTGGGGGAAAGAACATCGAGTTAGCTCAGTTTCACTAATTTGTGAACAGCATTGCAATTCTAAATAGCACCAAAAAATAAAGAAATATTTACAACACAATTTACCCCACTTTTAGCACAATGTTAAGGCAAGTTGTTTCACTTATTTGTGATAATGGCGAGGAGAGGGTACTAACGTTTCAGACCTACATATAGCTACAATATTGCGACATTTATGACATCGTGTTAAAGTAGTAAGGAAAGAGAAGAAAATAACATTTTATTTTGCACTGCCTCTTATATAGTGGCTTTCAAGGAAATTCGTGAATTAAGGTTTGCTAGAATGAGAATGTGGTCTCCCATCTAACACTTTTTCATCCTTGAAATGTTTGCCTTGAAATGCCTATTCTTTTTATCCTTTTTCATGACCTTGAACGTAACATAAAAGGACATGGCCAATTGTGATATCCACAAATCTATCCTTTATGGCAAAGATAACAATTCAAGAAACTAATTTCAAACATTTTTAATTTTCTACAATATGAAAGCATATTCTACATTTTTAAATCTTACGGTCTAAGGAAGACGAAATCAACTGTATTAGCAAGAAATTCTTCACAGTAAAAAGGGGAAAAATGGAATGTGATTGGTGATAGGGTATATCTGGGTTGACAGGTTGATCATGATAAATCACATTATGGGTGCACATACTCGTATGTCACCGAATATACTCCACTATAATTTAGCTGTATGTACCCAGAAATTACGTATACTGAAATATAGATAATTTTTATAGAGGACATCAATGGGGGAATTTGGGAATTTCGTGCCCTATCACTTGTAAAAAATTGTTTCCCTTTACCTCCATTCATCACCATTGAACAAAAGTTAGACAAAAATTATCGTTAAAAAAAAGCGAAACTTTTTTTAAGGGTAAAAAATCTGCACAAATAAATGTACTAATATTATTTCGCTCAATCTGATATTTGTTATATTCCCGTATTTTTCCTGTATAATGCCCCCCCGTTGTGAACATAATATTATGTAGCTTTAATAGTATTTTATTAATCGCAGATTTAGGGGCGGGTGTTGGTGTATTGGTTATGAGCATGGACTTGTAAGTGGGAGGACCCCAGTTCGAGTCCAGCGTATAACTAAATTTTATATTTGTTTAAAAAATGTTAATAGTAAAGTAGGTGCTTCCGCCCCCGTCCACGACACCTAATTTGGTAGGTGGACGTTAAGCCCGCCTGAAAAAATAGGCATTACTTTACTTTACTTAATCGCAGATTTATTAACATTTTCCTTATTGTTATAAGTAGAAATATTGGGTTCAGGTCAAACATGAATATTAAACGGAAATGAATGTTTCGAGTCACTTAGTAAATTCTCTAAAAATACTTGAAAATAAGAGTTTGTGTATGATCTGCAATACTTACAAAAAAACAGTAAGTTCAAATTTGAATAAAAACTTGAAGAAAATCGGTCAAATGCCTTTAAAAGTTCCTTTGTTGTTCATTTTATTAGATTTAGGAGAATCCTAACTCCATTCTAATAAGAAATCTTATGATTTTGTACTTTTTGGTAAGATTCCAAGATTCTGTGGAAAAATCTAAGTTACAAACATGATCCACATAATGATTTTTCTTCCTTTCTATAAAAATCTTGAATCTGTTGGGGATGGTAAGAGTATTTTTTCAAAAAACGCGATTTTAATTTAGTTTTATGGATTAAATAATTTAGTTTGCCCTAGAATTTATCTCTCTTGTTTTTTTATTTATTTTTCTTTTCAATGAATAGCTATCAATTAATTAATAAATAGAATGACTACAGGGCTGAAAATAATTATGTGATTTTTATTATTTATTTATTATTTTCTGACCATATTGTACACACATGCAGTGTCTTTCATATTCCAAAAGTTATTTCGTTCAAAGAAGAATAAACTATTGTGGTTCAACAGTTTTCCGTTTATAAATATTAATACAGAAATATGTTATTTATTGTAACAGCAACCAAAGAGAGTAAAGAGTAGAGAAACGAACCCAACCACTCTCTCGGACTGGAGTGGGAGAAACTGTATAAATACATCGACGGACAGTCCATCAGGACAGTTCAATACAGTTCGATAGAGTTCAATATATTTGACTATGGTTCATCATCATATTGCCAGTCACTTCGTGTCATTTTCATACCACTCTAACTTAACCATTCTCTACTGTAAAGTCCAGGCAGACTGTGTCTTTTTATTAATATACTAGTTAACCAGTGTTAACACAGTCTTCTCATTTCATCAACCAGACCCAAATTCTCTCCACCTAACACATCCATTATATTGGTGATGTAACAACAACCAAAGAGAGCAAAGAGAAGAGAAACGAACCCAACCACTCACTCGGACTGGAGTGGGAGAAACTGTATAAATACAGCGACGGACAGTTCAATACAGTTCGATACAGTTCAATATAGTTGACTATAGTTCATCATCTCGCCAGTCACTTCGTGTCATTTTCATACCACTCTAACTTAACCATTCTCTACTGTAAAGTCCAGGCAGACTGTGTCTTTTTATTAATATACTAGTTAACCAGTGTTAACACAGTCTTTCATTTCATCAACCAACCCAAAATTCTCTCCACCTAACACATCCCCTTATATTGGTGATGTACAACACCAAAAGTCGCAAAGAGAAAGAACGAACCACCACTCCTCGGACTGGAGTGGGAGAAACTGTATAAATACAGCGACGGACAGTTCAATACAGTTCGATACAGTTCAATATAGTTGACTATAGTTCATCATCTCGCCAGTCACTTCGTGTCATTTTCATACCACTCTACCTTAACCATTCTCTATTGCAAAGTCCAAGCAGACTGTGTGACCCAAATTCTTTCCACCTAACACATCCATTATATATATACAACCACCTGACCGACCACTTTTCACGTTCTATATTTTGTACTTTTTTTTTTTAATCTTAATTTCACTTTAACTCAGTTTCACTAGATTAAAATTATGGAAATAAAGAAAAATATTGAAACATAAATTATTTGTTCAAATGAAATGTACAAATTTCTATTAAAGCTTTATGTAATTATTGAATATATTTCAGTTGATCACTAAAATTGGATTTTTTAAAATTTTTAATCTTTTATTTATTTATTTTTGCCTAACATATAAACAAAATACAAAAGACATGTCTAATCCATAACATAAACTACGTATTAATAAATAATAAAATGTAAAAAAAAAGACTTCAATGAATGGAATGATATAAATGCATAATGGCTGCCTAATAACAAACCTTTAAATTAAAAGCAACCAATTAAAAACAGTATAATTTAATAAACATTTTACTGTATCTATACAGTAAAATTTATTATAAACAATTTTATAATCTTCAATGTACCAATTTTAATATACAAGTCTTTTATACTATAAAAGCAGTTATTTATTAACTTTTATTAATTCCTTTTTTGAATATTTTTATATATCAAACTGTCTAATGTTTGCCGGGATTTTATTATAAATTTTTACCGACGCAATGTTTGTCGAAGAACTTCGAATTTTACGAACTGTTTTGCAAGTAAATGTACATTTTGTTAGCTTCTTACGTTATATGAGTGCAGGTATCCCCTAGTGATCATTTTTGTATTTTTTTTTTTTTTGCTGTAAAGCAAGCCTACGTATTATGCAAATTGAATGCAGAGTCATAATATTTAGCTCTTTAAAATGAGGTTTACCGCAATCACGAATATTTTCATCGTTTTGATTGCTCTTTTTTGCAGTTTGAAATTTGTAGGCCTCTCAGAAGTTCCCCCCTCTCCCCTATAGCTGTATTCTGTAACTTATTATTCAATGGAACAGTGCGAAATAAGCTATTCTCAGAACTTCTATAGGAACTTCATCTCAAGCTATATAGTTTTTTTTTTTTTTTTTTTTTTTAAATTTAAGGCGAGTCAACATCTATGCTCATTGACGCCCGGAACATTCTCAGTGCACTGCCGGCCTCCGGCCCCGGTATAGGGGCGGTATAATTACCCCTAAAAAATCTAAGGGGTAAGCAATGGACTCCAACTCGGGACCTCCGCGAGTTACCATCCGTTTGGGCGTCCAACACGCTAACCACTGAGCTAATCCCTTCCCTGAAGCTATAGATATAGTTTTCTTAATAAATAAATAATCTGACACAGTCTATTTTATTCATGGTGATAAATGATCTTTCCAACAGAGTTGACTGGTCTGAAATATAATTCTCACAAACAGTGCCATGTCAACTTAACCTTCCTTTGTGTGCTGAATAATATGTTTTTTGTTTTGTTTTCACATCAAATCAATTGAATTTTCTCTCATCATACTTTCAGGCATAAAATCTTGTTATTGCACTCTTTTTATTACAACATTTTTAGTAGCAATGGCACAATCTTAGGTAAATGCCGCTTTATACTAATACTTTGATACTAAATGGAATTTGTAAATTAGCAAAAAACAGCGGAGAACGTTAATTTTGAATCATGTTTCTACAATAATTTCAGTAGTCTATATATGAAGGAGAATGTGACCTAGATAGGGCGAATTATTTCCCTTTGCTGTTAGAGAATCAATTTTCATATGAAGTATTTAGCACTTAAGTGTCTAAGATTTTAACAAGAAGAATGGAAAATTGTTGGGTAGATCAAGTGGGAGTAACTAGTTTGACTTTATTGTTTGCAGGTCAGGTGTTTGAGACAGGTGTTTGTTAGAAGTTTCCATGCGTTAGGTGGAAGAAGTATTTTCCCATTGTTACATAACGATCGGGTAGGATCGTAATCTACGGAAATCTCTTGAAGGCTAAATAAATAAAGATTCTAATGCCTGGGAATCATTCACACTACTTTCTCTCATTTCGATTAATACAATTGTAATTGAAAAATTTTCATTAAATATTTTACTAAACCCATAAATAATTACAAATAAATTTACATTGGTGGGATTTTAAGGCGAAATTTTTTCCTGAATATGGTTACATTGAATTGCACAGGCTTTTTGTTTTTTCTCTATGGAATTCTTCAGATCACCTAAAAATCAATTAGTTTTTTAAATACAAGTGATAGGTCGGTTTATATCTATGCAATAAGGATTCCACGTTTAAAGAAAATCGACAGGGTCCTTTTTTTGATGAAAATTCTTTAAAAAAAAAACCCTCAAATTCCTTTTCTATAACAGTGTTTTTCAAAATTTTTGACCCTACGGAACTCTATCAATATATTTTCGTTTTCGCAAAGCCCTTTTGAAAACATTAGTGGTCCTATTTATGATCTCCTCTTTTTACTTTCTCTTACCCCTAGTAAGAGGAAGTATTGTAAACTTGTCAAATTTTCGATATCGAGTTTTCACCGGAAATATCCGTTTTGAGGTCCCCTGAGTCCAAAAAAGTAGTTTTAGCAAATGGTCTGTATATGTATATGTGAACAGCATAGCTCAAAAACGCAAAACCGTAGAAAGTTAAAACTTGATATTCCGCTTAGGTATCATCATAGGATCTGACAGTACGTTATCTGTCAAATTTCCTCAACCGGAAGTA